>JAJOOF010003415.1:0-26581 GCA_029582545.1 Solanum lignicaule | reverse complement strand
TGGGACTATTCAACTAACATATATCGATGATGGACTATTCTAATCTTCCATGAGGGGATTAAGGTTTGAAGTCTCAGAAAGGATAAAAGTAAAACTGACCTAACACTCACAAGTGAAAGTGAACATTTAGCTGCTACGACAATAATTCTTGCACCAAAATCCAATTTAAGAAAACATAGAGTGATGCAGATTATTTTGAGAATAAAAACGTACCTGCAGAAGGAAGATGTCACTAGGCATTATCATGTCATCTTGATAGTGGCCAATGCTTTCAAGTCTTATCACCTCCATAAACTGTTTTAAGAGGAAAGAAATATTAATAATGTATTTACGTATAAAGCATAATATATGCAAATGAAGAAGTAAGAACAAGGTGTCTGGCAAGATACTAGAGATAATTCCGAACTAGTCACTTGCCTCTTCATGTTCAATAGTGTGAGCCAGTGGAAGAATGATTTGTCCACCAAAACTTCCAGTTTGAGTGACTGGTATGCTGCATGGACCAGCTTTAAATGCAGCAGCTGAATAAGCATCAATACCACTGTCTGCCCATTCTGATCGGTGTTCCCGCAAGAACCTTAGTAGAATGGCTGGAGGTACGTTCTGCCAATAGAAGACAAGATGTGATGAAACAGATGTTCTATAAGAGAGAGAGCATTAATAAAAAGCAGAAGTAGAATATAAGCTTCCAAGGTAGCTAGGATCTTCACAAAATATTTTTTGTTGAGAATGGCCCGTGCATAGTTGAAATACTACTCATTTAGTTTTACCATAAAAACAGAAACTGGAAATTCTTACAGAAAGAGACAAAAGTTCATCTAACGTCGACAAATTGCAATAACCTTTTAGAAATTGCTAAAACTGAACATGGTCCAGAAGTTCATAATAGCCGTTGCAGATTGGAATAACAGAAAGTATCTAAAAAAAACATGCAGAACTACCAGCAATGCATTCCATTGAAGAAAAATGAAACTTTCACACCTCAAAGAGAGTAACTTTATGTCCATCTTTTATTCAGTTATCCTAATATTTTTCCTGCAACCACTAATGTACAGCTCCAACTTATCCATATAATAGTTGTTGAAACTTTGTAAAACCTTGGAAATTGAATCCGCGATAATTACTCACTCCATTCCAAAAAGAAAAACATGGTCTATAGTTCGACATTCATCATTAACTCCCCGACTCTTTTTAAATAAATGTTAACTCTTTTAGAAACTACAGAAATTGTATTGTATGCCCCACTATGTTATGAAAAAAGGCTTGCCTATACGTAAGCCATGTAGCATATTAATTGGAGCCTGTATTTTGAAAATAATTGAATAAATCGCAGTCAAAAAAACAATTGTTCGGACTCCCCAAAATAATAATCAATTCAAGATGCAGAAAGTGATTTAGTATTCCTTTTATCACACGATTTCTCAGAGAACTTTGAATTTTTTGTTCAATTTATGTAAGCCATGTATAAGAAGATAAGATAGATATCTCATGCTTGCTCAAATCAAATTGATCGATAAATCAGTACCTGTAAAAGCATAGAAGCCTTGGCACAAAGCACAGCACTGCTCATCGACGGAAATCCATTGGCATAAGAGAGATTTGCACCCATCAATTTGCTGGGTGATGAGTTAACAAGAAGGGTAACATCATCTATACCATCACTTTCGAGCATAGACCATCCCTCATCAGTAAAACCGTTAACAGCCTCATTAAAACCCCTTCACAATGCGAATTAGAAGTTCAGTCACAAAACGGAATAAAAATGTTTAATTAGATGTAGAAAAACATCAGGAATTGAAACACTAACTTGCTCAATCTTTGACCAAGTGCACGTAAGGCTGCAGGTCTTCTTCCCCAGCCAGAGACAGTAGGATGTGAAATTTCTTGAGAAATTTGTCTCAAGTGACGTAATGCCTGAAATATGTTAAACACCAGTACCGCAACTAATTAAGAACTTCCAGTGACTATAATTCCCATTTCGATATCTATCTTAGGAATTTAGAAATGATGATAAAAGAAAGAGAAACAAGATTTTCAGAAGCTTAATCGTACCGCCATAGTTGTCCTCTGCGAAAGCAGTGTTGATGACTCATACAGTGGACGCAACACTTCAGGCACACTCCATGGCTGACAAAGATTATTAGCAACATTTATTAGAAAATTAGTACAGAGAAGAAAAATCATGCAATTTATAAGTTAACACACCTCTAAATCCATATGGTCAACTATGTGAATGATTGAACCACCTCCTTCACAGGGTCGTATCAGATATCCACTCGGCAGTATATCTGCTCTCACAAAACTCTGCACCGGTGGCATACTAGGACCATTCTGAGTGTTGTTCAGGGATCTTTCACATATCTACAATAGAAATATGTATATTGCATCATCATAATAACAACGGAAAACTGGAATTTTACTTTGTATGTGTGACTTTCAATTGCAATAAGGCAACACCTTTTATTTGATAATTTTACGAGGAACATAATGATCTTAGATACATACCACAAGGCTACCATCTTCCATAACAGATGTATACCGCATTAACCAGAAGTCACGAGCTGGTGCCAGTGTAGTAGGTGCATAGAGCTGAAAAAAAGTCAGAATATTATATTCTGTGATTACACCAACAAAAAATACAGCAAGGATTTTTTTTCTAAAACTAACCTGCATGTATATCAATTCAATGGTTCCACCATTTCCAGTGGACATCACATTGAGAACATCCACTGCTCGGCAGTCACGAAACCATGATGGCCGATCTTTAAGAATTTCAGCAACCTATATTAAACAGAAGCACAAATATACTTAGAGTTTCAGTAGGGAAAACACAAAACTGAATTGACCAAGTTATTTAGGATGAAACTTACTCTTGTAGGCTCTAGACCCACAAGGCCACAAGCACGCGAGGCTACTCCTGAGCAACCATGAGAAATTGCAATGATTCCAATGGAATCCGGACCAGGCTGCAGGCACGCAAGAAAGATATTTTTAAGATTATGACGACATAATTTTCTGTTCAAATTAGCTATTATGTAATCAAACGTTGTGCATATAAGTGTGTCCATGATCAAATCCTCTAGAGTGTCATACATGTAGAAATTATCTTTAAGAACAACGCCTCTAACGACTTGCGATGTATTGATGCAATTTAGAAGTTGATAAACAACACTCCAAAATTTTGTTCATACATCTATGAATGGAAAGATAGGCAATGAAACAAACCTTCATCCCAGGCATTTGGACCCACTCCACAGCAGTTCCAGTTGCCTTTGATAAAAACTCTGTTAAAGTTTCCTCTGCTAAGGACAAAAGTCTGGAAATATACTCAAATATCATCATACAAGCTATGGAAAATAACACAAACACAAAATAAAAAGAAGGAAATCAGACTCGGAGAATATCTACTTACCCCGCAGGGCTTGCATCCCTTGGTGGACGCTGAGGGGTCAAGTTGTGTTGACCACTCGTCACCACAGATTCACAACTATTATTGTCTGTGGTGGCTAAGGCTGCCTGCAATTTAAAAGTATGACAGTTACCACAAACTCTTACAGCTCGAATTAATTCTTTAACATTGAAACATTAAGTTGTATAATAAGAACAGATTGCTTTACAGTTTGAGTCTGTTGGCGGAAAAAGCTATTCTCATACACCAACTGTGAAACTTGTTTCTGCAGCCTATCATTCTCTTCCATCAACAGCTTATTCATTGCTGTCAATTTTCTGTTCACGCCTTGAAGGCGTGATGATTCTTTACGTTGCTTCTCTCTACATCTACATTTACACGAACACAATACGATAACCATCTTAATAACAATATTTTCCAATATAGTAAGAAGTCAAAAAATCAAAACAAAGCTACTTTCCCAATACCTTCTGTTCTGGAACCAAACTTTGATCTGTTTTGGCTCGATATTAGACAGAATTGGACACTCCCGAATCAACTGCTGACGACGGAGTGAACTAGGCTTGGGACATTCATGATACAATCTCTCCAAAGCCTCTACCTGCTCAGGAGTGTACCTCACATATTTACCACTATCCATCCCAAATTTGTCTTTACAGCTTGATGTCACAGCCATCATCACACTTCAAGAAAATATCAATTTTGAGAACCAAAAAAAGAGATAACATAACAAAATAAAGTTCAAAAAACAGAGATCCCCTGCTTCTTATTCATTTCCCACATCTTTTATTATATGTATATATTACAACTGCCTATTCTCTTTCAAGAAAATTCTTATACACCTAACAGCACAAATCCTAAAGAAAGATTGATTCAAGCACTTGCAGTGTACAAACTTGACAATTTTTTTCTCTATTCAAAAAAGGGATTTAATAGCAAAAATCCTTCCTACCCACTTAACCCCAACAAACTCCCAAGATTTATGCATGTGTATATAAGGATATAGAAACATATATGTATTATAATAAAGTATTTTAGAAAAACTCCCATGTGGGAATGAAAAACATTTGGATAATATGAAAATGGGAACTTGTGTATTAAGCATAAGAACTTTCAAAGTCTTAGAAATCAAGAAATGTCTAAACACACAAAGATTTTCTAACCTTGTCCAATTAAAATTTCCTCAACACCCAAAAAGGCTGTCCTCCAATTCCCACACACTCCCTTCAAAACCACGCAGCGTCAAGCACAAAACATAGATCTTTCTTCATCAGATCATGGAGTTACAATTTCCCACAAAATCAAGAAAGAAAAAAATAGTAATAAAAACACAATCTTTACTTTTCACTCTATACAAGAATGGGAAGAAGGATGGTGGTCTTTCTTTTATATTTTTTATGCATACAAATGGGAGAGTTAAATGGGAAACACCATTTTGGTTACTTTGCATATAATCAAACAAATGGGGTTGCCTCTAGTGCTATTATTTTTTTTCCAAGAATTATGTATTACTACTTACATAAGAAAGGAGGGGGTGGGGTGGGGGTAAAGATAAAGAGTTGAAAGAAACAGAACAGTGTATGTGTTTTGGTATCTTTTACTCTGCAAAACTACAATCTGTCTGTCTTAAAACATCAGAAAAAGATGGGAATGTGAGAGACACAAAAAGAAAAAGTCCCACTTCAGTTGGTAGCCTGCTCTGCTCTGTCTTCACTTTTTGACATTAATTCCCCCTCCCCCACTCCTATAAAATAATAATAATTTGAGTCCATTTTACTCTTCTTCTTTTTGTACTATATTAAATTTGTTTCTAAAGAAAAGGAGAATTGGAGTATATTTCTTTTTAAAAAAAACAGAAGAGTGAAGAATATCTCCTAAAAATAGAAGTGTAATGATATGTTGTGCACTTGATTTTTAATTAAAAATCAAGAATTTATTTGGGTATAAAAAAAAAATTGGTAGGAAGTGTAGGTCCTATGTAGCATAAATTTAGATTAATCGGATTCCAATAGGTATCAAATACCTGATGAACTTTTTTTTTTAAAAAATGTAAGGTAACTTGTGGTAAATATTTCCTTATGCAACATAAATTTAGATTAATCGAACTTCAATACAGGTATCAATCACCAGATCAACTTTTTTTTTTTAAAAAAATGTAAGGTAACTTGTGGTAAATATTTCCTATGAAGGGTGAATAACAATAACAAGTGGGGATTCAAAAGAGTAGGTTATATTTTTCTACAAATATAATGTAACATAATCATGATGAACCAAAAGGCAAAACTTTGCTAGCTAATCATAATCTATGAGTTGTGAAGATTAAGTATTCCAAATAATACTCTGTATATCAATTTATGAAAAAGAGTTTTAACTTAATTTATTTTTCTATTTTAATTTGCTAAAGAATATAGAAAAGGTGAAAATGGTAGTGTGTGAAAACACAAGGAAAAATGAGGGGTATTTTGTGAAAAGAAGATATGTCATGCGTAAGTGGGAAATAGGAAAATATAGTAACAGAAGCTTAAGGTTAAAAAAAGTAAAAAAGATTGCTTAGAGGAGTGAAAAGCAAAGGCAAAAAAATAAAGAAGACAGAATAATGAAAGATGTTTTGCATGCGCCCCCTCGATTTTTGTATATATATTTTTTCGACTTACTGTCACCATCATCATTATCATGATCATACATAGCATGTACACAACAAGCATGACATAAAAAACAAGAATTTTCAGTTCTTGTTTTTTTTTTCTTATAAACAAGTATATTCATGATTCTTTTGTGTTTTTGGTTTATTTAACTTTTGGCTGGCATATACATGCAACTTAAAACAAATAATATTAGCCTATTTGATGTAATTTCATGAAGGAAATCTAAAAAAAAGGTGTGTATGCAGTTTTACGATTGAAAGACTGTTTTTGATAATCTTTTGATAAAATAGGAAAAACGTTATGTTGAAAACACGAAGAAGAGAATAGTAGTATCAACAAATAATATGATAATTGAAGTAAAGAAAATAACAAGTAGAGTAATAGTAAACTCAAAGAATTAATAAGATATTAAGAGAGTAATAATAACAATATTGAAAAGGTAACTAGACAACATTCGACTACCTATTAACCTTCAATCCTAATCTTTGACCATAAATTTATATGCTAAAGTAATATCCCTAGTAGTTGTAGGTTTGTCTACCCTTCTTTATGCTCATTATTAATAAAATCTCACACCTTTAAACTGAATCATCTGTACATTTTACGTTGATCACATGTTTAAATCATCTCAGTCGTGCATCTATTATCTTGTCTCATTGATGTCATTCCCATCTTTTTTTTTAAATAACTTTGTTTTTGGTCCTATTTTCTCTAACATGCATATCCATTTTGACATCCTTATTTTTGCTACTTTCATCTTTCTGGACGTACGATTGCTTGACGAGCCAACACTTCGCCTCATACAACATAGATGGTCTGACCATAACTTTATAAAACTTACCTTTAAGGTTTGGTAGCACATTATTATCATTCGAAACATGACATACGAGCTTCCATTTCATCCACTCTGATTCAATACAATGTGTAACATCATCATCAATCTTTCCATTTTCTTGGATTATTGACCCTAGATAATTGAAATCCTTTGTTAGAGATGACCTGTGTATCAATCCTTACTTCTACATGAGCTATGTCAATGAACTTCCACTCTGAGAATTATGTCTTCTCGCTCAACCTGCTCCCTTAGACTCTATGATCTGTTTTCAAACCTCACCCCTATCGGTAAATTTGTCATGTGTCTCATCAATCAAAATTATACATGTCATTTGCAAATAGTATATGACACATCTTCTTGAATATGTCGTGTCAATTCATCTATCACAAAGACAAATAAAAAGGGGCCAAAAGTCAATTCCTAATACGATCCCATCACGACTAAAAAGTTATTCGAGTCTTCTTTCATGTTCTCATTAAGGTCTTGGCTTCATTATACATCCGATACACTTTCTACACTTGGGAATGAACCTTAACACATATGAGCAAGCATACACTTAGGATGAATAGTTTAGTTCTTTAGCGTAGAATTTCGCGAGATATAACAATATCTCTCCCTTTGAAAGCATTCGTCCTCAAATGAAGTATAAATAAGCTGGAATGAGTAGGTAAGAGACTCAACTGAATTTACACATACCATGAAGAAACATAAAGAAATGCACATGAACAATGGAAACAATCATGATACCAAATTTTTCATGAAACTTAGAAGAGTAAGACCGTAAAGAAAGAGGGGAAGCTACTAAAATAATTTATTAAGCGAAAGAAGAAATCAATAGAGGCACAATCCATCAAAATAGAAATTAGATTGTCAAACTCCCAAATTCAATAATGTTCATGAAAATTTATTTACAAAATATAACAGTATCTTCTTTATTAGAGCCTTATTATAGTATAATTATTTCATATATACTAGATGGTGCGTAGATAGATATATGGTTACATTGTTTGTCAAAGGATCAATAAAGGGCATATATTATAGAATACAAAGTAGTAAAAAAATATTGACATTTATGGTGGACATCATTAGTAAGTCAAATCATGTTCTCTTTTTTTTTTTTTTCTCCCCTTTATTTGTTTGTTGGTAGAAAGAATAACATCAAGATTTCCTAGTTGACATATTCCGACAATGACAAAAAAGAAGAGCATCCAACTTCAATTCTTACCAAATCCTAGTATATATCATTGCTTCAAAAGAATATTATATTTTATATATATACACCTCTTTTTATTTCCTTTTTGTGTTATGAGTATATTAGTTGAAAATTTTGATTATTTTTACACATGAACACCCACATTCTATATATCATTATTTAAATAACTTTTAAAATGTTATTTGGCACTGTAAATCTAATTAATTAGGTATAATTGAGAGTGCAAGTAGCATCCAAATATAATATAAGACAGGTCATTTGAGATGAATTGACACCTCAAATATCAGGCAATAGTAATTGTCGTGATATTATATATGGTGATTAATTGAAGATGCAAAAAGGTGATGAATTCAAGCTAAAATCATATTGATAAAAATTATTTTAGAAGATGACTTATAATATATTTTTTCAGAATAATGCAATACATCTTGTTCACTGAGTATGTTGTATTACATCTTGTATTTGTAAGACTCTTGTGTCATGTTGAGCCAACTATGAAACTAAGGTTGTGTTATTTTTCATGAAAAATATATTTTTTTAAATAAATGAACTTTTTATTTATTTTTTTGTGTTTGGTGTGCAAATAAAAAAATATTATTCTTAATTAAGTATTTGTATATAACCAGGAAAAATTGACGTGGTGGGGATGGGTACTACACAAACGAGAGTGAAGATGACGGGAGTTGGGGGAGGGAGAAGACACAATCTATGTAAAATGTAATTCGTAGAACTTGTTTCTGTTGTTTCTATTAAGGAACTCATGATTTTCCTCATTTCTAAAAAAAAAAAAAACTTATTTTCCTTATAATTTTTTCCTAATAATTTTGAATAATCAAACATGAAAAAATTAAAAAATATTTTCTCAAAAATATTAATTACTTCCCTACCAAATGCACCCTAAATGACGACTCATTCTAGAGAATCCTTAATTATTCCCTAAAAGTAGATTATTGAGCATGAAAATGAAATGAGCCAAAATAAAGTGGAATGAATATCAAAGACTTGTATAATCTACTAGACTAACTAGTGTATATGATTGAGACGTAGTTGATTAATTTATTAATTAGTAAAATTTGCATATTTTGTGATAGTTTTTGGCTAGTATACCGCTATATTTTTAGATTTTTGTTGGAAAAGTGGTCCATAATGTAGATACCACTATGTTTCATAGTACTTACTACTCACTCTCTAATTCATATTAAGTAAATAATGAGATTTTTTTAAATTAAAAATAAGTGGTTTTCTTATATTTTAAAAAATTATTGAGATTTTTTTTATATTTTAATGAGGTTCTTAATTATTTTGTATTTTTTAAAAGAACAATCTAGAAATAATAAAAATGATAACAATGAAAAATAAGTGGACAATATAAAATTAAAAAAATCAGCATATCGATAATAGAACTTTTTTGGTTTTACTAGTCATTTAATCCTGCATAAAATGTATGAACATAATGAACAATGGTGAATGTGTTAGAGAACCAAGCGTTAGAAAAGGAAATTTATGTAACAGTAACAAAAATATCAAAATGATAAATAAGCAAGCAAAGAGCATATTAGGCTAATAAACATAATATACATATCGAAGAAATAAAGAAAACCAAACATGAAGAGCTTGTTCGGCATTGTTGTTTGGAAAGACAAAAACACTTATTTAGAGAAAAAATATTTATTTTGAAAAATCAAGGTGTTTTGCAATAAGTAAAACTGTTTTAAATGGAAATAGAAACAATTTTTCTATTGTTGGGAATAAACCAAAAGTTTATGCTTCTTAAGAAAAACAAAAGAAAATTATGTTTTTCAAGACTAAAATATCCCTATCATATATATATATATATATATTTACCAATATGTCTCTTATATTTATTTATTTATTTGGTGAATATTGTATGTAGTGATTTATTTTGTGAAATTATATTTTAATTTAATTTGCTTAATATTTTTAATTATATTTAAATCATCATGTTAATATTATATCAATATTTAGTTTTTATTTATTTATCTACGTATAATATTGATTGAAAATTTGAATATGTATATTTTAATTTAATAAAATAAAATTTTAATTAAAAATTTATAAATAGATATTTAAAATTATTTCTCTCTATAAAATAATCTTAATTTTAAAATTGCATTGATACTTATCCTTTCGTAATTTGACTCTCAAAAGCATTATTTTAAAACTGATTAGTCAAACACAATTTGCTTATCAAAAATACTTTTCAAATGAATTAGCGAAACACAAATTATTATTTTTTAAAACACTTTTCTAAAAAGCTATTTTTAAAAAAGTGATTCTAAAAATAAACAACTTTTGACAGCAATGTCAAACAATCTTAGTATATAAAGCTTGAATTTTGATTATTCCAATGGAATCATCAGAATTGTCACACTCTTTTTTTAAACCATTTAAAAATAAATAAGATTTTTCTCAATTAAAAGCACTATTTTAAATAAAAATTACCTTATTTATTTCATGATTGTCACCTGAAAATTGAACACCAAAACTTAAATTCTAGAGACAACTTTAAAAATAAATTTTATAACTCATTTTTAAAAAAAAATAGTCATTCTAATTGAAAACAACCTCTCCAAAAATAATTTTGTATATGCATTCAAGCTAAAACTCACATTATTATTCAATAAAGCGGATAATGTAATGATAAGGTTGGTAACATAAAAGACTATACTAATAAAATTTCATATCAATTAATTAATTATTAAAATGTAAAAATAAAATAATGTAAAATAAAATTGAAGTTAAAATCGATCATAGGTATAATATAATGTTAAGAATAATTCAATTTGAATATGGGATAAGGGTCTGAAAAATACCCCAACTTTGGTCGGATTTGTTGTTGCGATACTAAACTTTCATGAGGACCTATTACCTCCCTAGACTATTTAATACCATATTTTAAACATATATATTTGCTCACGTGGACATAAAAAATAATGCAAAATTATAAATAGTAATGTGTCCATGTGGACACATATATATACCTTTAAAATACACTATTAAATAGTTCAGGGGGTAAAAAAATACGGTATTAAATAGTCTAGGGAGGTAGTAGGTCCTTATGAAAGTTTAGTATCGCAACAACAAATCCGACCAAAGTTGAGGTATTTTTCAGACCCTTATCCCTTTGAATATATTATTTTATTTTATTTAATTAATATTTATTTAATTCCATTAACATAATTCTTAATATAATAAGAGCAAAACTTCAAATATGAGATGATTAATCATTCAATTTCTATATCTATATCTATATGTATCTCTCTACATATACATCATATATTCATAATGCAATAAAGCCAATTACTTAATTTTAAAATATATAGGAACGGGTATGTTGAGTTATAAGTTAATGGGACTCTAAAGTTAATTGCTTATTGGTAAAATGTGTAAATGATGTGTGTGTAAAATGTAGAGGAGTTAGTTTAAAATACACACGATGTGTATTACATAATATATTTCTTAATGTAATTTTATCATAATTCGAATTAGCAAAATATATTAAAATCATAAAATAATCCAATTACAATACATTAGTTGTTTAACTAATGAATAACTTAGATAAATTTTAAATATTTCATTAGAAAATCTTTCAAGCAAGAATTTTCATTTACATTCAATATTCATTCAAATTCAATAATAAGGTATTTGTAGTTATAAATTTAATTTAAATGTTTAATATATTGGAAAAATTTTTTAAAAAAATGATGAGAATGCCTTATAATTATTAAATTTTTGAAGGAAAACTCATTGGAGGATAAAAAATAATGTTAGAAGCCAACAATTAATATTGTGGTGGAGTATAACTAGAGGTTTCTGGTTCGAGTCTCCTTAGGTACGAAATCACCTTTGTCAAGAACTATTTTATCCTCCAATATGGGACTTTCCGGCGCCAAAAATAAAGAAGAACATAAATACTTTTTACATTTTCTGGCATGTACTTTCTGCCCATAATTTAAAATCTAATATGGATATGGGAGAGAAACAGAAGGTTTGTCTGTCTTTATGTATCATAAGGGAATAATATATCCTGAAAAAATTGGTATTTGTCCACATCTTATTACAATAATTAATTAATTATTTAACAGTACTATTGTTTTTATCAGACTTGTGCCTAAAGTTAAGGGCTATGATGGACCATTTTTTAGATAAGAAAGTGAGAGTAACACACAGAATATAAATAAATATATATCAACTTTTTTCAAAGCATGCTTGAAAACAATAGTTTATAAATAACTTTTACTTTTTAAAATATTAAAAATGGATGCTTAGTGTATTCCACACAGCCGTTACTTTTTCTTTGATAAAGCTTTTGATTCAAAAGTGGCCATGGCTAAGTGAGTCTTTAGTAGTGGTCAATTACAGTAGTTCAGGTTTCCAAGATTTGAATTATTCAAGATTAATAACATTGCTTTAGGGTTCCAAGCTAAGTTCCACCGAGCAGAGGCGAATTTAGAATTTAAACGGTTAAGTTTTAGACGGATTAGGTATTTAAAATATAGAGCGTGAGTTATTAATTTTAAACTTGCCACATATTAGTTTCTTCATTAAAATTAAGAGTAAATTTGTATCAAAGTATATTGGGGTGATATATATTTAAACCAAAAATATAATAAAAAGTGTATGTTTGGATTGAAAATATAACGAATGGTATATTTATACTATTTCTAATACTACAGAGACACATTTAATCCTTTTCTAAATTAGAAATAGCCGATAAACATCAAATATTGAAAAATACTTTGGGTATTGATGAAACTAATTTTATTAATAATTCGTTACACTTTTTAGTAAAAATGCTAAAGTTACCTTTTCTATCGTGTTTACCGGTAAATATTGATATTTAATTTATTTTTTAAGAGAATGATTAAACACATACAAATATAATTTAAAATTATAATATTGGACGTGAAATAAGGAAGGGATAAACGTTGGTTTTGGGGGTTAGAATTTATGTATCTAGTGTTTGAGGGTGTGAGTAAAATAAGAGATTTTGGAAAATTTTAGAATCAAAGAGAATAATGACAATTATGGAAAAAAAAGATGTGTATATAGATAATATATATATATATATTCAAGTTTGAATTTTTTTTACGTATCGTGCACAATCATACGTGGTCTATTCAAAGAAATGTCAATAATAAAAAAAAAAATTCCTTCACATATAGCAGATGGGTCGATGCCCAGTCTTTTTGGATATTGTTATTTTCAACACACAAAATGCATTGGTCTTATTCAAGAAATTAACAAAACGTAACTATCTTTGAAGTTTGAACAGAACGTTTTCAAGAATTATCAATTAGAGTAATGGCAGACACATCTAAGTGGGTTTCAAAAATATTTTAACAGTCCACGCACTCAAATGTAGACTTCTAAATGGGAAAATACAATACCGTGTTTCTAACAATACCATTTTGTTGGATCGGTTATTACATATTATTTCATAATGTATCGTATTATATCGTATCGTACTGTATTATTTTAATAAATATAATATTTGAATAGATTATATTGTTCTCTCTTGTTACATAATGTGACACATGTGTAATTTAAATGATAAGTGTACAAGACATTATAGGGTACGAGGTGTAGGATTTACAAGAAACAGTAAAGAGAACGTTTTGGAAATTTTATGTATCTTGATCTCTTCCTCTAAACATGTATATATACAGCTACAAGGAAAACCAAAGAACATTCTATTCCTAATAGACTATACAGGTGTCTTGCACCTATTTGCTAAGTCTATAACAAACTTTTATTCTTTACAATAACTAAGAAAGGGTAAAATAGGTAATCTAAGTGGTATAATTCTAGGTATCCAAAATATATACATGGGCTGAGAAAATACATTGACTTCATTTCTTTGGGCCTATAATTTCTTCTGTTGTCAAAGAGTGCCTGAGGCCCAATTCACTTAGGCCCATTTTTCCTTGGTAGTACCACTCGTGTGCTTTGAAACACTTCAACGATTTCTAGGGTTCTCTTTACCTTCTTCTTCATTTCTGCATTTCTCTATTGAAGGTATCTTTGAACTCTCAACATCCCCTCTCAAGTTGGAGGGGAACAAGGAGAGCTCCAACTTGCGCATATTGTGAAGATAGGAAGGTCCGGCGAGGGGCTTAGTAAATATGTTAGCTAACTAGTCTCTGGAAGGAACGAAAGACAAAGAAATCAGACCGGCGAGGTACTGCTGACGAACAAAGTGGCAGTCAAGCTCAACATGTTTCGTCCGCTCGTGAAACACAGGGTTACGAGCGATATGGATAGCAGCTTGGCTATCTGAGTGAATAGGTACCGGCAAAGGAGGAGGGATCGATAGATCGGTGAGTAAACGGGTAAGCCAAGTTAGTTCTGCAACCAACTTTCTCATTGAACGATATTCTGCCTCTGCAGATGATAAAGATACTGAACTTTGTTTCTTTGATTTCCAGGAGATAGGAGATCCACCTAAGCTGATAAAGAATTCATTGACTGACCGGCGAGAGTCACGACAAGACGCCCAGTCAGCATCATAGAAAGTGGCCAAGGATAAACAAGGTAAAGCAGTAAAGAAGAGGCCATAGCTTGGAAACTTCTTCAGGTAACGAATTACTCTTAAACCAGCACTGTAGTGATCAGTTGTAGGACTATGCATAAACTGACTGAGTGTTAAGAAGGAAAATGATAGCTTAGGTCTAGTGTGAGTTAAGTAATTGATCTTGCCAATAAGATGTCGAAAGATGGTGGGATCAGACAGGGGTGTTCCTGAATCTGCAGAGAGCTTGATAGAAGGATCCAGGGGAGAAGATACTGCAGAGATATGAGAAACATCAAACTCTTCCAAAAGCTCGAAGGTATACTTCCGCTGACTGAGGATTATGCCTTGTTCCTCCCTTAGCACTTCCATACCCAGAAAATAATGTAGAAGCCCTAGATCTTTGATTTTGAACTCTTTATGCAAAAAATCTTTTAAGACTTGGATTTCATCAGTAGCATTTCCTGTGATCAAAATGTCATCAACATAGACAACAACAATTGAAATGAATTCACCTGATTGTTTAAAAAATAGTGAATAATCATTTAGGGAAGCCACATATCCTTTGAAATTCAAAGCTCCTGCTAATCTTGCATACCACTGTCTGGAGGCTTGCTTAAGCCCATAAAGTGATTTTCTCAATTTACATACCATATTAGGTTGAGGAGGATCTAAACCATTAGGAAACTTCATGTATGCTTCTTCTTGCAAATCTCCTTGCAAGAAAGCATTGTTGACATCAAATTGATATACATCCCAAATTTTCTTAGTAGCAATGGCTAGTAGGCACCTAATTGTTGTCATTTTTACCACCGGGAATTTTTTTTCATTATAATCAATCCCCTCTTTTTGTATGTCCCATCTGACAACCAGCCTGGCCTTTAATCTCTCAATTGTCCTATTTGCATGCTGCTTAACCTTGTAAACCCATTTACAAGGTAAAGCCTTTCTTCTCCTGGGCAGAACTACAGCAGCCCAAGTATGATTAGAGTGTAAAACATCAATTTCATCTTGCATGGCCTTCAGCCAACCTGCATGTCTACAACCTTCATGAAAATTGTTAGGTTCTGAAATGGTGGAAGTGGATTGTAGAGTAATTTGACTGGATTTTGAGAGGCAGGCAAAAGAAAAACTAGAAGGACTACTAGGAGAAGCAAAACATGAATCTGTAATATTGTTAAGATAAATTGTGTTACAGATATAATCCTGGAGATGTAATGGCAAAGTCCCAATATTAGTTCTGCTAGATCTTCTAACAGGAACTGATGATTGTGACACAATAGGTTCAGAAGAAAGAGGTGATTGTTCTGGTAGTATGTCCAAACTAGGTGAATGAATAGGAATATTTGATGAGGGATTAGAATGAGGACTATCAGGAGAGTTAGAGTCCACAGGTTCTGAATGATCCTGTGGTGGAATAGAAGTGTAGTCAATAGGGTCAGGAGTGAGAAAAAATAGAATTATCTGGGGAAGAGTGTGAAAAAGGAAAATGATTTTCAACAAAGTGAACATCTCTAGAAACAAAAACCTTCTTAGAGTCTAAATCAAGCAATTTGTAACCCTTTTGGTTGCTAGGATAACCTATAAATACACATTTGTGAGCTTTTGGATCAAACTTATTTCTTCCATGGACTAAAGTATTTGCATAATACAAACAACCAAAGCATCTGAGAAATTGATAAGAGGGTGGCTTGCCAAACAAAACTTCATAAGGTGTTTTTCCTTTAATAGCTCTAGATGGTAACCTGTTTATCAAGAAAGTAGCTGTCAAAATACATTCACCCCAGTAAAGTAGGGGTACCTTTGAATGAAACAGTAAGGCCCTTGCAATTTCCAGTAGATGTCTGTGTTTTCTTTCAGCTACCCCATTATGTTGTAGGGTATCCACACAAGAGGTCTGATGAATAATTTCCTGTGAGCTCAAAAACTTTGAGGCTGCTTCACTTTTTCCTAACTCCATGGCATTATCAGATCTAATCACCTTTACTTTGGTATTAAATTGTCTTTCTACCATGCATAAGAAACTCTGGATCACAGAGAAAGCACTGCATTTAGTACTTAACAGATAAGTCTATGTAGCTCTGCTGTAATCATCCACTATAGTAAAAAAATACCTATAATTGTTATAAGTGGACACCTTGTATGGTCCCCAAGGGTCAATGTGAATAAGTTCAAAACAACTCTTGGTAGTGATTGGCTAGTAGAGAAAGGTAATCTAGACTGTCTAGCTTTAGGGCAAACATCACAATAACAATCAGAATGTTGCGGAACAGATAAGAAACTGATATTCTTCATTGATGCATAGGGTAAATACCCTAATCTTACATGCCATAACCTTACATTAGAAGAAACATTTGAACAAACTGGAAAAGGAACTGAAACTAAATCAGAAAAACAAACAGAACTACTGATTCTACTACAGATTTTAGACTCTAAAGAAGTATTTTGACTTGCACTAGGCTTCATAGGAAAAGGCTGCAACAAATAGAGACCTTCTCTTGCTTCACCAAAAGCTTGAGGCCTCTCATTGAATGGCCCTGCAACATACAGTTGTTAGAATTGAAAAGAACTGTATAATTGAATTGACTACTGAAATATTTATGAACAGATAAGAGATTATATTTGAAACTTGGCACATACAAGACATTATGTATTGTCAAGTCAGAGAATATTTGAACACTCTCTATGTGAGTAACAGTTATGAAATGAGAATTATGAAGGTTTATGTTGATTGGAATTCTAAGAGTAGAGAGAGATAAATGATTCAGAATTGAAACACATATGCTCAGAAGCCCCTGAATCTATGATCCAAGTTTCGGAATTACAAAAAAAAAAAAAACAAGTCCCAAAATACTTCAAAATAGTACCTGCCACTGCATTGGCATTGATCTCAGGTCCTGCAATTTTTGTTGGTTATTCTGGCAGTTTCATCTACTTCATTACTTGAATGAACTGTCCAAATTGTTCCTTGCTCATGTGTTGACTGGCTTGATCCATGTAGTAGTTAGGATCTTCTTCTTCCATGATAGCTTAATTTCCTCTCACTGGTGTTGAGTAGGTCTTGTCATTTGTGAAATTGAAATCCTCAGGAAAACCTATCAATCTGTAGCAATCATCTATGACATGACCTGTTTTACCACAATGAGCACAAAAAACATTAGGGTTGTATTTCTTCTTTCCTTTGAATCTTGCATTCTGTCTTGGATATCTAGGAGCCTGGTGAGCATGTTGATAGTTGTTCATCCTAGGATAGCCCATGTTTGGCTTAGTTCCAGATCCTGATCCTGATGCACCTGGGCTGAATTTCTGAACCTGCTTAACATTTTTGTTTTGATTTACATTGTTATTAACCATGAAAGATGAAGAATCAGTAGGAATGATAGGACTCATGTATGTTTCCTTTTGGTTTTCATCCTGTAAGATCAAGGAATAGACAACATTTATGTTAGGTAGTGGATTCATCATAAGAATATTACCCCTAGCTTGAGCATATGTGTCAGTAAGACCCATAAGAAATTGTATAAGCATCTCATCCTTCACAGATTTCTCCAATTTCTGTTTTCCCTCACAGATGCACACACAAGTACACCTATCTTGTGAATCCAGAGAAGCTAATTCATCCCAAAGCCTTTTGAGTTTAATAAAGTATCCTGCAATATTGTTAGTTCTTTGTACCAACCTGTTAATTTCCTTTTTCAGGTGGAAAAGTTTAGCACCATTTGATTGATCAAATCTGTGCTCTAGACTCATCCAGAGTTCTTTAGCAGTTCTAGAGTATATAACACTATATGTTATTTCTTTTGAAAGGGAATTAAGAAGCCAGGATATTACCATGTCATTACACCTGCTCCAAGGCTGCAGATCTGGTGATGCTGGGGCTGGTGAAGGATGTGTTCCAGTGATAAAGCCCAGTTTGTTCTTTGCAGAGAATGCTATGAGCACTGATTTCTTCCATCCTTGATAACCTCTTCCATCAAAAGTGCTACCTACCAACCCATTCCAGGAGAGTCTGAAGAGTGCAGATAGAAGGCATGATTGATATCAATCTTAGTTCCTGAGGGTGATCCTGCTACCAGAGTTGCAGGTGTTGATTCAGAATCATTGATAGCTTCGTTAGTCATGATTGTATTTGATTAATGTGATTAATTATTGCTCTGATACCATGTAGGATTTACAAGAAACAGTAAAGAGAACGTTTTGGGATTTTCTGTATCTTGATCTCTTCCTCTAAACATGTATATATACAGCTACAAGGAAAATCAAAGAACATTCTATTCCTAACAGACTATACAGGTGTCCTACTCCTATTTGCTAAGTCTATAACAAACTTTTATTCTTTACAATAACTGAGAAAGGGTAAAATAGGTAATCTAAGTGGTATAATTCTAGATTTCTAGGTATCCAAAATATATACATGGGCTGAGAAAATACATTGACTTCATTTCTTTGGGCCTATAATTTCTTCTGTTGTCAAAGAGTGCCCAATTCGCTTAGGCCCATTTTTCCTTGGTAGTACCACTCGTGTGCTTTGAAACACTTCGACGATTCCTAGGGTTCTCTTTACCTTCTTCTTCATTTCTGCATTTCTCTATTGAAGGTATCTTTGAAATCTCAACACGAGGTACGTAGAACTGCTATGAAAAAGTAGAGTAAATGATAAAATAGAATTATAGAATAATAAGTAAATACAAAATGAGAAGAAAATATTAAGGTAACAACGCAATCACACCAAATCTGTCGTTACACAAATGGATCTTTTCGTTGTTTCCTAACAATAAATTGAAATGATATAATACAATAGAATTTAAGTAACTACCAAAACAAACATTGTATTTAAACTAACAATACAATACAATACAACGGATAACAACCATACAAACAAGGTGTATATATATGTGTGTGGATAATGAAGTACATTGAATACTATGAAGTTTCAGATTTAAGTTTTATATTAGCAGAGGTAAAAATACTATGTAACTTTTATCCATCAATTTAAATCTTGATGGATAGAATTACTCGATACTTGTATTAAAGGAAGATAACAAATACATAATAGAATTAGTTAAGATGGACGAAAATTGGTCAAAATTATAAAAATAAATAAATTAAAGGTAGTGAAACCGATTAGTTCATATGTGGATTGAAGTGATAAATTAGTTTGTGCCATCTTAGAAGTCAGTCCAAGGTTGAAGCAATATAATGCTAATGGGAGTAATTCAAACTTTAGTCCTCCAAATATAGTCAACATATTTGAAATTAAAAAAGAGAAAGAAAACATAGAAACGTTCAAGGTTGCAACAGGACTGCTAGGAGAGTCATTCAAACCGTAAAATCAAAATTTAATTGACATATTTGAAGTTAAAATGAGAGAATAGAAGAAACGACATGGTTTTAGAGCCTCGCCAACAATATTTTTCTTACCTATCTTTAGATAAATTATTAAAAGATACAATGCTCGTTAAAAGTAGAACAAAGAACTTGAGAAGATTTAGACGTTTTATAGATCAGTTTTCGTAGGAGTAGCAACCTTTAGATAGGTTAAGACATTGATTTGCAAAAATGACAACCCAGAAGATTTGATCCTCGAAAAATAGACTAGTTTGATCCTATTTTCAAAAATAAAAACTAAGGTTGAATTAAATTAAGCTCCTTGGATTGGTCACTATACTTTACCATTAAAGTCCTCAGTATCTTATTTCCTTCCCTTCCCTGACGGTAGCAGATTAATGAAAGATTTCAAACTCATTAATTCTTAACGTATTTATTCAATGTTGTCGGAAAATTACATTGTATATAGATGTTAAATTTTGGTTAAATAAATACATATATAAGCATTGACACCCCTAATTAACACAAGTTAAAGGTTTAGAGGGTGTTTGGATTGATTTAAAAGTTGGTCAAATCTACTTTTAAGTCAGTTTTTGATTTTTGGAAGTGTTTGACAAATATAAAAAATAAGTTAGAAAATGTTTGACAAGGTCAAAAATTGACTTAAAATAAGTCAAAAACCAAAAGTAGATCTCCCCTACTTTTTATTTAAAAAATAGGTTGTTTTTATTTTTGACTTAAAAGTTAATTTTTTAAGCGACTCTTAGTCTAGTGGTTAAGGCGTTGTGAAAATTCCTTAAGATTGTGTGTTCTAATTCTACTAGCCTTACAATTATATTTTTTACAACAACTATTGACATCCCGTAATGATAATCCTGAATCCGCTATTAGTAAGAGCCTATTTTTTTCTGGCCTTGTCGATCTTACTGTTAGCCATTGTCTTGAATGGTGGCTTTGTCAGCCCAAATTAATGCTGTGCAGGATCATTTATTCATATTTATGTTCAATACATTTAGTCAAGTAAGGCATCAGGTGCTAATCGCGCCTCCCCAGGCTGGGGGCGTGATAAGGTTGTGTCTCTTCAATAGAAGGGAACACGTTGTTTGTATCATTCAATTATAGGTATTCGAATTTTCTACTCAATCTCTACATCATCACTAAAATGTTTTCAAGAATTGAATTAATGATTTATCTCAATATAATTATTTTTTTCAAATCTATATAAGTTATATTTAGATAAGAACGATTAATTATGCCAGATAAATTCAACTTATTCCTAAAATAATTTATTAATATCAAACATCTAAAATACAACGTTTCTAACCTTAAAATCATAGAAAATATGCAAAAGATAGTTAAAAACTCATGTGATATCCCTAATTACAAGGTATATCATATACGATATAAATAAAATTATTTTTTTAATGACATAAATAAAGTGAATAAGATATATAATAATTAATGATATCTATTAGAGTTTGATTATCTTATCAAAATGATAACATGAACCCATAGGCAGATAACTTAGTTTAGTAATTAGATTAATTGAAATAAGATTGTAAATATGGATGTAAATTATACTTCCATGTCAATAGTGCCATACTAGTTAACTATTTTTTAAAATATTGTTGACCAAATTTTAAAAATTAAGATAAAAGTTATAGGTAACTAACTCACGAAACATCTAAGATGAGGAAACTTGACAATTTTAGGAAGCGCATATTTCTTCTAAAACTTCTTGTTATTTTCTTTTAGTTCCTTGTTATGTTTGATTTAAATTGATGTGTCTTAGTTGCTATTTGGAAAGTTAAACGGGTTTTTTTTAATCGTAATTTTAAAATATTGTTTAAATAATTAATGGTTAGTTATTGACGTAACTTAAATAAGGTTTTAAATTTATAAATTTTAATTTGAATTGTTACCTATCGTAACTTATAGTAGTAATTTTTATGTGATTTCTAAAATATTAATTTTAAAAAAAAATTAAAATATTTTGCTTGAAAATATTTCTTCTTTTGTTTCAATTTGTTTGTCATGTTTTGACTTGACGTGGAGTTTTAGAAAATAAAGAAGATATTTGAATTTTTATGGTCTTAAATTAAAAATATGTCAATTATATCAAATTGTTCTTTAATCTTATGATCTTAAAAATGTCATGTGAATGATTTGAATTAAGGAAATTACCAAATGAAAAGATATTTTATTAAATGAACTAAAATGAAAAGAACGACAAACAAATTGAAATGAAGCAAGTAGTTAATTAGATTCTCCTACTCCAAATTAAGCCATATAATTAGAGGTGAGACGTGTTGACTATTTGAACCATTCTTTTTGTCAATGAAAGGGTTAGGTAGAGGTCAGTTATTCGTTGTGAAAGAGGCTCTTTTACAAATATCAAATAAGCGAGTTGAACTAAATTTGAGAATATTAAATAGAATCAATTAATAAAAGAACGGATCATTAACACACTTAAAAATTATTTGGGATAAAAGGCGTTAAGCTGAAATAAGCTAAAAATCAAGTTATAATCTAATCTACTCAATTTTTACTAAGTTTTGATTAATTTTTTATATAATATGTTTGAGTACCTAATAAAACGTTTTTCCTTATACGATAATTGTAAAAATAAAATAAAAATATTTAGATAATTTCTTATAGATCAATTTAGACTGCACAATAATCTTATCTTACCGTAAACAAAATTAAATATGTTAAAATGAATTAGTTATAAAATAAATGAATTATTTATTCATATACCTCAGGAGTAATGATTATTTGGATTGCATTTGTCACGCCTGACTTAACCATAAATTTTGAGAAGTTTAGAATATAGTGTGAATAATGTGAAGGGTGCTGAACCAACATGGGTTGTGGTGCATTGCAAGGAGTGTTTCACCCTTAACCAGAGATCTCGGGTTCGAGCCCTGGGTATGGAGAAAATCATGTTGGGAGCGCCACCTCCGAATGGATTCTGTGGTGCGCGATCCAAATTTTAATCGGGGCTTTAATGTGGGCTCGAACACCGGGTGGGAAACCAAAAACAAATAAGGGTGTGAAACTTAATTTTTACAAAAGTTATTACAGCATGACACGTGTCCCACATTGGATGTCAAAAGTGGAGGGTAAAAATGTAAGTTGACCCGAGTGGACTGTATATAGTGGTCCAAACATGTGGGCCGCCTATCGGATTGTGGTCCGCACGCGTAAAGGGCTGCCCGCTACCTTTTCCCACTCTGAAAATTCAAGCAATTCTGTGTCATTTCCATTAGTACTACTAGTATAAATGTGTTAAAAAAGACGAGTTACGTTGAAATTAGAGATATTAAAAATGAATTGAAATAGAAATAGGATTTTAGTTGTGATATGTCTAAATTTACTTTAGGCTCTGATGGGTTGGGTTCAAATGGGTTGAGAATTGGGTTAGGTCATGACTCGTCAAATTTGATCTGCTTAATCTTAATAATTTTAACATATTGTTATTTACCTTTTATAAGCACAATTTGAATTTCAACTCAAGAAAGTAAAGAAAATAAGTTACCAATTGATAGATAAATCATAGAAAATATAAAATAGATAGTAATTCATACCTTCGATATGTGAACATTCATTACACTAATGCAAATAAACAGTCTTAGGTTGAAATTGAAGATCAAATTGAGCTCAATTAAAGATTCTTTTAAAAAGTGTTAAGACTTGAATGAGTTGAAATTGACCTAATTCAAAAAAATCTTAAGTCCAACCCATAAAATTTGAACGGATTAAATAAGTTATCTATATTTAAGCTCATTTTAACACCCCTAAATTAAACCAAAACAAAAATGAAAACTGCCAAAATTATTTTATATATATAAAAAAAAAAAGGAAGAAATATATTTTCGAAAAGTGACAAGAATTAAGTTACAAAACATATACGAAATTTTTGCTCAAGGCTTAAATATTTAGCTAAAAAATTTGTGTACAAAAATGGTATGAAATCAATACGAAATATGTATATTTCTCTCATGACTTGAATTTCGTTAATATTATTCATGTATGAAAAATGTATAGAATTAATATGAAATATGTTATCTCGCTCATGGTTTAAAATTTTGGCTATTTTTTCATGTATATAAACTGTATAAAATTGGAATGAAGTATGTATATAAGGGTTTACATTTGTATATTGTTAATGTTAGCTTTTTGAAATTTTAATCCAACTAAAGTAACATTGTATACAACTTTCATATAATATTCATACAAATTTAATATAATTACAACAACATACAAAACTTATAATACAATTTTCATACCACTTTAATTAACACAATTTTGATCCAATTTGGTTATAACTTTAAATTTCGACAAACTAGAAGTGAAATTCAATCCAAATTAGCTTAAATTATACCCAAATAGCTTTAGAGTTTTGATTTAAACTCCTCTCGATATTTCAGTTCTTTTAAAATATCACTCACTCAAAAATGAATATTTTTAAACTTAAGCTTCAAACTCCTTTAATTAATGGCTGATAACAAAATTTCAAAGTAAAGACGGCAATGATCAACTAACCTCGAATGGTAAAAATGGGTTTTGAAGAGAAAAAGGAGGGAAGAGCCCTTTAGTTTGGGTGATCTACGATAATGACTTTAAAGGTGGTGATAATTTTTGGTCTTATTTGCTTTATGAACTAAACTTCAAGGTCAACTAGTTTACTGTTTGACCTTGATGGTTTAACCATGAAGCAAACAAGTGTAAAAAATTTAACATCACTCCTTTTCAAGATTATCACATGTAATTTTTTACTTTAGGTTTGGAAATTAATTTCAGATCCAAATAGTTTTTCTAACTAATTGGGCCTTAAACATGTCTAGGCCCAATTTATTTAGGCTCATTATCTGGTCACCAGTTCAGTCCTAAGTTAAAATTAAGAGAAACTTACCTAAGTTCCATACATTTGGGGCTAATTATATTATATCCCGAAAGTTTCTTTAATTAAAAAAAATTCATATTTTTCATTGCTCTCGGACACATAGGTCGTGTTTGGTTTGGTTTTTTATTAAAAAAAATATTAACCAATTATGTCCGTTTATTAAATCTAAAAACCAAATCAAACCACATAAAGTTGGGTTTTGTGGTTTCGGCTTTAGTCGGTTCTTTCATTTTTTATTTTTTATTTTGTTTTTTTTATAACTATACGGTGTTTGAAAAAGAGATCAAATATATTTTCACTGACCTGTGTGATAAGCTAAACTTTAAAAATATTAAATGAGTAGAAATATTCGAAAAGACGGTAAAATTCATATGAGTACAAAATACTTTTATTGAAATATTAACGTTCATTATGTTAATCAATAGGATTAAAGGCTACAGTCAAATTGAATACAAAACAAAATACGTAAGTAAATTGTTAACTTCGAATTTGAAAAACTATAACAATATAATTGTAACTTCTGATCTTAATACAAAATAAAATATTTACAAGCCCAAATTTGAAATAATATATCTAAACATTGAAAACTATAAACTAACTAAAAACATTTTAACAAAGTAGATTATAAATAATATTTTTTATCTATAAATATAATAAAATTATATATATATATATATATATTATGTCGGTTTAGTTTGGGTTTGGTTTGACTTTTTTTCTTTTAATACCAAACCAAACCAAGAGTGGTCGATTTTTTTTTTCAATGCCAAACCAAACCACAAATTGATTTTTTTTCCGGTTTGATTTGGTTCGTGGGTTCGGTTTGACTTGTACACCCCTTATTCCTTGGTTGTTTGATACATTACTTAATGGGAGGGATGTATTCAAGAGGAGATATGGATGTATCCGAAAGAGGATAGAGATGCATCCGAGAGGGGAGGGATATATCCGAGAGTGGATAGGGATGTATCCGAGAGGGAATTTCTGTAATTTTTTTAAATGGTAGAAAATTTTAGGAATCATGATATCTTAAATTGTGTATTTATGTAATTTTTCCTAAAATTAAACTTATAGCCCATTTCTTATTTCTTATTCCACCAAGGGCTTTTAACACATCAGGCCCAGTAATTGCAAAACATATAGTACTATGTATATCATTAAACCAGGCCCAAAAACTACCCTTGCTAATTGATTCATTCAAAAGATGGGAAGAAATCATTTTGCAGCTCATAAGTTGGTTTGTTTACTCCACTTCTAACTAAAACCAATTTGATAACAACTATTGTAAAAGATTTAATCAATAAATTTAGTGATTTAACTTAATTGTGATATGTTTCTTTCAAATTGGACATCAAATAGGCAGCTTCAAACTCATTCTGAGACTCACTTTGTTTCAAACTGATCAAGAGTTTGCACTTTGTCAAATTCTTCAAGAGTGTAATTAATAAGAAAGATTCCATTAAGATCACTCACTAACCATAATGGTCTCACACGATGTTACCAATATACATAAAATAAAATATAATGCATATCCCCTTAACTATATGATATATTATAGAAAAGATATGCGATATGTATACGACTGCTTAAAATATACTTAAATATAATCAAAATTTTGAATTGTGTTAGTTATTACTCCCTTCATTCCATTCTAATTATTGTTTAGTTTGTTTTTTTCCACCTGTTGTCCGATATCCTCATTGGAGTTCGATT
>JAJOOF010003414.1:0-22540 GCA_029582545.1 Solanum lignicaule | reverse complement strand
GTGAAGATGTGTAAGCCTGTTAGTTCTTCTTCCTCACTTCTTCTACATTTCAGCCCTCTAATCCATCCCATTTTTTCTGCTTGGAATTTCCATAATCAACAACAACAGATAAGGAGACAAGGGGTCCCTTGCCTTAATCCCTCGTGAGATTTGAAGTATCCCGAGGACATCCATTAATCAAAACTGAGAAGAACTGTGGAAATACAATATTTTATCCACTTAATCCATCACCAAAACTCATTTGCTTAATGAGATACAGCAAATATGACCAATTAACATGGTCAAATGCCTTTTCCTAATTTAGCTTGCAAGCCACACCTTCATCTTCCTCTTGTTTAGATATTCCAGGCATTTATTAGCAACCATAGCAGCATTAATAATTTGCCTGCCTTTTACTAAGGCGTTCTGATTATCTGGTACCAGCTTCACAAGCATTTTGGTGTATATGGATGGAAAGAAAGAGCTGGTGTTTAGATGGGACTTCAAACTCCTAACTGCTTCTTGAAATCTAAAAGTTTGATGATTCTTTTTAGTTGGACTGTTGGAGCAACCTTTCCCCTGTAATGATGTAATTTCCCTTCTAGATTTCATTAGCTCCCTCTCCGTGGCTTTACAACCTTGAGTTTTTGCTTTAGGTTTTAACTCCCAGACCGCATCTGTTTTTTGTGGTTCTGGAATTATCACCTGTTTCTCTTTGTAACTTCTTGCAGCTTTTTAATACAACCACTTAATTCATCAATAAATTAGCTTTGCAATTATTTGTAAATACTATCCAATTAACTACAACAACCAACCAACCAAAAAACACAACAACCCAGTGATGTCCCACAAAGTGGGGTCTGGGGAGGGTAGAGTGTACGTAGACCTTACCACTACCTTATTGAGGTAGAGAGGTTGTTTCCGAAAGACCCTCGGCGCTAGTGCATCAATCCCAAATAAAAGAAGAAAAAAACAGTGGAGCAAGCATAACAGATAGTAAGAAAAGCAGTATACAGTCTACATGAGAGAGACAATAACAACAACGAAATATTGTGATAATCGAAATACAATAAACAACATATGGCAAGAACTACAAGGGTACACGCCTAGTCCTACACCAGTCACTAAACCTTCGCAAGACAAGACAACACATTACCCCTACTACCCTTCTACCCTAATATGCGACTTCCACTCCTTCCTATCTAAACTCATGTCCTCGGTAATATGAAGCTGCACCATGACGTGTCTAATCACCTCTCCCAATACTTTTTTGGCCAACCCATTCCCCTCTGCGTACCCCCTACAACCAACCTCTCGCAGCTCATTGAGGCATTGATGCACCTCCTTTGCACATGCCCGAACCATATCAGTCTCGCTTCCTTCATCTTGTTTGCCACAGAGGCCACTCCCATCTTCTCCTGAATAACCTCATTCCTAATCTTGTCACTCTTGTTATGTCCACACATCTATCTCAACATCCTCATCTCTGCAACATGCATCTCGTGAACATGAGATTTCTTGACTGACCAACACTCTACCCCATACATCAAGGATGGTCGAACCACTGCTTTGTAGAACTTACCTTTAAGTTTAAGTGGTACCTTCTTATCACATAAGACTCTAGAGGCAAGCTTCCATTTCGTCCATGCCGCCCCAATATGATGTGTGACATTATCATCGATGTCCCTACTACCCTGGATGATGGATCCAAGATATTTGAAATTCTCTCTTGGGAATAGTCAGTGTGGCAAGCCTCGCTTCCACGTCTGCTTCATCCATCGCAACACTGAATTTGCAGTCCAAATATTCCGTCTTGGTCTGGCTCAAGTTGAACCCATTAGACTCTAGAGTTTGTCTCTAAACCCCCAACCTATCATTAACTTGTTCCGTGTCTCAACAATCAGTACTATGTCGTCCACAAAAAACCATACACCACTTCCTTGTAAAGCTTGCATCTTCTTGATGCCTTGAAATGAATATACTTACTTCATCAAAAAAAAAAAAAAAAACATACACCATGGAACTTCCTCTTGAATAGACTGCATCAGCTCATCCATCACAAAGGACTATACAGTTATCTAAATGGCCTTAAATCTTACGCCTCCACAACTCCTTCCTTCTTAGGAATAGGAGCAATGAGATTTGTATTAAAGCTCTCAATGGAAATGCTTTTTTGGTATAACCAAACTACTGCCCTTCAAACATCCTCCCTAACTATACTCTAATAATTTGTTGAGAAAAAAAGAAGAAGATCAAACCGTCTGACCTCTTTCTTGAATTATAGTTTAATAAGCCTTCTTTTTGACAATTAGTACTGTTGTATTCCTCAACATTAAAAAATGCTTAATGCTGGCCACCTCCATAAAGTTTGTTACAAGAAAGTTAAGTCAGACTCTAGAGTTACAAAGCACCTCAGAAGTCTACCAGATCATCTATTTCCTCTATACAGTTTTCTTTACACCAAAAAAATAAAGACACTAAACAGTTCCATTTCACATCATCAATGAACTTAATTTTGTCTTCATAACATATTCCTCTCCTTCCATACTGTCTGTCCACCAGATGCATGGGGGTAATATCCTCCATATTTTTGGGTCTTGCTCCCCCCCCTCCTGATCAAGCAACTCATCAAATCAACTGTGTGTCCATGCATTGTCCACTCAGTCTTCCTGAGTCTAAAGGACATATTCTAGTGCTGGGTTGTGGAATTGCAGTGCAGGAATAGAAAAACATCCGGTCATAAGTGTCATTCCCTTTTCTATAGGACTTCCATGAGTAAGGCCGGCCTTCCTAACCCTAGCCATGTGAAGCATGTTATACATTCTTCTAGACCCTTGATACCTCTTCTTGCACCATACTGTCCTCCTTGAGTGTCCTATTCATAGAGAGGAGACCATCCCCTTTGTGCCTCCATCTCAGAGAATCAAGTTTAGAAACTGTGCCAGGAAAAGCCTCCACCACATTTAGCAGACTAGCCACTCTTCTGACTTCCAATCATCCAGGTGTCTTCTGAAATTAAAGTTCCATTCTTGAGGGGACCAACACATTTATAGTGACTTCAGAGTTGCTACTCAAAACCATTAGATTAGGGAAGACTTCCTGTAATGCTGCTTGCCCAATCCAGTAGTTTTTCCGAAACATTGTTCTGTTGCCTTGCCTACCCTAATTCTGGAGTTGTCCTGCAGTTTTGGCCATAGAGATCTGGTTGATATCCACACCCTCACTCAGTAGCGGACACATGATTGTCATTAAGGGGTGTCAATGGTTGTAGTAAAAAAATATAATTATGGGGGCTAGTAGGACTAGAACAGACACCTCAAGGAATTTTCGCAACGCCTTAACTAAACTAAACCTTTAACTTGTGTTAAGAGGTGTCAATGCTATATATATATATATATATATATATTTATTTATTTATTAAACCAAAATTTGACCTCTACATACAATGTAATTTTCCGACGATAACTAAGGGTGGGTCCGCCCCTGCCCCACTCCATAAGTACCATTAACCTCATTGGAGCACCATAAGCTAATCTGACCAAGCCTTGTGAGTGATGACCTCCTTCCACATGGTTGATTCTTCTTCACTGAATCTACATAATCACTTTATCAGAAGGCTATTGTTTTGAATACTCAGATTTCTGATACCAAGCCCACCCCTAAAAGTTCGCTCAATTGTGCCACTTCCCACTTCACTAGATTGTATCCTCCCCTTTCTTGTTGCCTTTCCACAGGAAATCCCTTCTTAGCCTATTTAGCAGCTTCACCACACTGACATATATAGGGAACAAAGATATCTCATAGGTAGGTAAAGAATCTAGAACCAAGTTTATTAGAGTGACCCTTCCCCCCTAATGATAAACATTGAGCTTTCCACTAAACTAACCTCTTCTCAGTTTTCTCCACAATATTGTCCCATTTTTCCACATCCTTGTGTCTACTACTTAAGGGCATACCAAGGTATAAATTGAGTAATTTATCTATTGCACACCCTAGAACACAAAGATGGTTGGTTGGTAAGTTGAATTATGTCATAGTGACTAGATCCGACATTTTTTTTCTTGTGAGTGTTGTAAGCTAGTTTCTGGATTCTCCCCGTGATAGCCATTGGGATGCAGTTTGCAGTTTGCAATACATAAAGTCGGCTCCAGGTAAAGGACTATTCTTTGAGGATCGAGGCCATAAGAAGATTGTTGGATATTCAAATGCTAATTCGTAGGATCACCGTCTGATAGACATTCTACTTTTAGATATTGTGTTTTTGTAGGAGTTAATTTAGTGTTCCAAAAGAGTAAGAAACATAGTGTAGTTGCTTGATCTAGTGCAGAAGCAACATATTGAGCAATGTTGTAGCAACTTGTGAGCTAGTTTTGATTAAACGGTTGCTTCGAGAACTAAAATTTGGAGAAATTAGTCGAATGGAACTTGTGTGTGGTAACCCAGTGACCCTTCATATCACGTCAAATTTGGTATTTCTTAAGAGGATTAAGCACATTGAGATTAACTCTTCACTTTGTTCGGGAAAAAAAAGACGCTCTCAGGAGATATTGTTACAAAATTTGTGAAGTCGAGCTATTAGCTTGCAAATATTTTTACCAAGTCCCTTGATCACTAGTCCTCGTATTAGTTAACATCTGTGACAAGCTCATCACTGGTCCTTGATTAGTCAACATCCGTAACAAGCTCAATACATATAACTTGTATACACCAGCTTGAGGAGGGTTAGAATAGGAATAAGAATAGAGTTCGATATAGTGTCCTCCTTGGGATATGATTGTAATGTAGTGTCTGTAAGGGCTCAATGAGATAATGTAGAATACACAACTCAATAATATTTTTCTCTATTTCTCACATATTGGAGTCCCACATCGGTGGGACAGAGTCTATTTGGTCTCCTTATATGGTCTTGGTCAATCCCCCCCTCATGAACTGGTTTTTGGGGTTGAGTTAGGTTCAACATCCATTTCTTTATCATGATATCAGAGTCAGACGCATCCCAATTCATTCTTTTCGATGTTGGTGGGTCTTACGTTGTCCACCCTCCAAATGTCCAATCCTGGATGTACGGGGGTGTTGAAGTCCCATATTGGTGGGACAAGGGCTATTTGGTCTCCTTATAGTCTTGTACAACCCTTCTCCCGTAAGCTAACTTTTGGGGTTGAGTTGGCCCAAGATCCATTTCTTTATCATGAATTTTGTGATCACATCGTATGTTTCTAGTTATTATCTTCTACTTCCATTTATGCAGGTTCCAGTTACAACTGAATCTCTTCCTGAAAGACCCGGAGAGCCTGATTGTCCAGTAAGAAAAACTTTTTGATGAGTTTGTGACTGTGTGCTGTTAATATCCTAATTTTATGTTGACTTGTTTCCAGTATTTTGTGAAGACTCAAAAATGCAAGTTTGGTAATAGATGCAGATTTAACCATCCCAAAAATAACGCAGCTCATTTGGTAGGTTCACAGGCTCTATTATTATTTACTTCCTATGAAGACAGTTTCATTTATTTCAATTGTTAATTTGGCTTCAGTTTCAGGGTTCTGTACAAAATCCTGGTGTTTCTGACTTGCCTGAGAGACCTTCTGAACAGCAATGCACGGTATGCAAATTTTTTTGCTAATTGGAGCACTACTTGTTACTTAAGCTTGCTCAAGTATGCACATAATGTGTATCTGGTTCATAGTTACTCAAATCATACTCTGGCAGTTCTACATGAATACGGGAACGTGTAAATTTGGTGCTACCTGCAAATTTCACCATCCAAGAGATATACAATTTCCATCTCCAACGCAAGAAATTGGCTCTGTGGGGAAGCTTGGATCAGCTAATTATGAGATGACTGAGGATGTGAATCTAGTCAAGCCGCTTTCTGCTCCAGCTTTATTGCACAACTCCAAGGGCCTTCCCATTAGACCGGTATTTCATAGATTTTGTCTTTTACCTTTGGTAGAGTATTATATGCTTCTTTTGTGCTTCGTTTGCTCTTTTGGTTTGTCTTTTTCTATTATCCCTTCCTTTTGTTCTGTGATAGGATAGCTGTCAATAGACTGCTGTTTTGGTCTACTTTATTTGACAATTATTAACCTAATTTTAAAAAGAATTAGGATATCATGGTATTTCGATCCCGGTACCATATTTTGTCTGTGAGGATTTATTGTGATGAAGGGCAAGTTGTTCTTAAGACATTTTTTCACTCTGCTGGCCTAAGGATCTTAAAGCATCTCATGTCTTTTCATTACCTGCATTATGAGTGCCACTGCCATTGTAGATATGCTAAGCTTCATTGAATCTGATTGTCTCCTTCTGGTATTAGTCTACAGATGTGTTACCTTTTTGTAGATCTGGTACTTCTGGAATACAACAATAACAAACCTAGTGTAATCCTAATGTACTTCCTATGTGGAGAAATTAGCAAATTGAGGTTTTTTTTGAGAGAAAATTAGCAAATAGAGGTTTTAACCCATAGGAAGAGAAAGCAGAAGCATGTTTGATTTTCATCCACAAGTACCATGACTTTTTTTTTCACCGGCTGATAAAGTAAGATTAACCACAACTTTAGCTACTTGAGGCTGCCTTTTTTTGTTAAGCCTAATAAGATGTAAGCAGTGAGTTCCACGGACCCACAGGAAGTAGTTCATTCTTCTGGTTTTTATCTTTTACAGGGTGAAGTTGATTGTCCTTTCTACCTAAAAACTGGCAGGTTAGTCTTTTTTGTGGTGAACATGATGGGTTTTACTTTTGTTCTTCTGCTAACAGTTTTGAGTACTGAAAAAGTCGAACTGTTCATTGGTTTATAACATGTCTTTTTTGTTTTAACAATTTAACTAATATCAAACAGCTGCAAGTATGGAGGCACTTGCCGTTACAGCCATCCTGAAAGAAGTGGTAAGGATATTCATAAGCTCTGGTGGAGCATCACTTAAAAACTTTTCCTCGTCACTCTTAATCTTTGTATCGGCCTTCTGTTTGTTGAGTTTTCTAGGTTTGTTCTGATATATGATTGTGTCTGAAACATATTATCTGTTGAGTTTAATCTCATAATTAGCATACTTCTTTCTCATGTGAATTTTGGGATTAAAAAATGTATTATGTTTTCATAAAATAATTTATGAAGCCACTTTGACAATGCAACTTGAAATTTGTTGAAATAAATGGATAAAAGGATTGCTGCAGAAGACCTATAAATGGAAGTTCATCTATAAGCTTATCGTATTACTCAAATAGACAAATACTGAGCATACAAAATACAATGCCTAGTGTCAACTACTGATTCTCTTTCACTTTTTACATTTTCAATCTCCAGCAGCTGGTATTGGCCCTGCCCTTTTAGCCTCTCCTGCAACACATTGGAACATTGGAATGGTTAATCCAGCTGCCTCTCTCTTGCAAAATTTTGATCCAAGACTGACTCATACAATGGTATAATCAATTCTCAGTTTGTGTTTTCTCTAAAACGCTTTGAATGTGTTCCTGAAAGTATTGTTTATTTTTGATACTGCAGCTTGGGTTGCTTCCACCTGTCTATCCACAACGACCTGGACAAATTGAATGCGACGTGCGTACCTACTTTTTTCTAAGATATACTTGAAAGATATGTGAATTACTACTCTCAAGCTGGATGCATGTGGCATTATTTTGGGTCCTGCACTATGAACCGTGATTTTGTTGTTTATGAGTCGTTGAAGGCACTTTCATATTGTCCCCCAATCAAAAGGTGCCACTTAATTTTATCTCGAGGTTTCGAGGCATACACTCTAGGACCCAAGGAGCATCTTTAGCAGCCCTTTTATCGGGTGTTTGCGTTTCTGTGGAAATGATTGCTCTGTTTCCTTGAACCTCTGACTATCTTGACTGTTGTATTACCTACCTTTGCCAAAAGAACAAAAGTACACCGTATCAATCCTAACAAGGATATGGCAAACCTTCCAAAACATGAACATATTATTGCTTTGCAATACCTATATCAGATCCTCTGGAGTCTAAAAAATGTAGCACTATTTGTAGTTCTTACCTCTTGTCGACTTCTAAATTTATTCAGTTTACTTCTTAAAGAAGTGCATGTTATTGGGCTCTCAGTATGCCGTTGTAAAGTTGACTCGCATCCATTCTTAAGTATACACACACATATTCGATAGTATAGGAGCTGCCTGTAGTGCTGAATGGATTCTCATTCTTGTTGCTATGCTATTATCTAGATCAATCATGAATTACTCTTCAGCTATTCTTAATATGATTGGATCTAGTCATTCACTATCTTTCTTTTGCTCATCTTGCTTGTTCTGTCATGTTTTACATCAGTTCTATATGAAAACCGGGGAATGCAAGTATGGTGAAAAATGCAAGTTTCATCACCCTCTTGATCGTTCAGCATCTGCAGTGTCAGATGTACAGCAGCCAAATGCTAAGCTTACCCTTGCTGGTTTACCAAGGAGGGAGGTACGCTTATCTTTGCTAGAATTTAGACATGACATGCTCATTTTCTGGTGGAAGAAGTATTTTGTAGCATTATAAAAATATTCTGATAATTTTATTCTTCTTAGTGTGGTGTTGACAACCTCTAAACTCTGTTGGTTAGATATTCATTTGCTCCTGCAAATAACAGGGTAATACTGTAAAGTAGATACAGCTGTTTATATTCAATTATGGCAGATGTATGACTACCACTAAAAAATACCGACTTCCTCAATTCCTACCAGTGCATTGGTTGCAGGTAGTAGTTGTGTATTGCAGCCATTAGTTATGTGTTTGAATATCTTCTGGTCACCGAAAACCTCTCACAAGTCACAAAATACCTTTGTTCTATACAGATACGTAAGCTTGCAAATTGCAATGCCCTTTTTTAAAATCCCCCTCCCAGTTCTCATCTTAAGTTGCTCGGGCATATAACTTCTTTCAGTTGTATCTCAACCTTGTCTTCTTTCACTTGGTCTGTTAGAAATGGAAGTCCCTTTAATTCCATGATATTTTAGTAAAGTTTTTTGCAATGATATTGGCAGGGTGCTGTACACTGTCCATACTACATGAAGACTGGTATGTGCAAGTATGGGGCGTCATGCAAGTTTGACCATCCACCACCTGGAGAGGTCTTGGGTATGGCGACATCCCAAGGGGCATCGTTGTCTGTTGAGGGAGACGATAATGTTGATGTGAATGAATAACAGCAGTAAGGTTATAACTTATAACTGAAAGGCCATTTTCGTAGTCGCATCTTTTTCAATTACCATATTCTGCTAGCTCTTTGTAGCAAACTTGTAAATCATATTTTTTCTAGATGAGCTTTGGACATTCTTTTAGAGTTGGAACACAGTTTCTCGTCCACACCAAAACGTGATGGAACATATTTTTTTTGCAATGATATGTTTTTAATCGTGCACAAAACCTCTAGAAGATCCTTTGGGGTGGTTTGAGTTTGGGACTTTCATGTTGGAGGTCTCAAGTTTGAAACTCCTTGCTAGCGAAATCAAGGGGTTTGCTTTCTAGGTTGAGCTCATAGCACCGGGCCCGTCTAGCGTGGGTTACCTCCCCGTGTGGTTTGCGAGATTTTGCATTGGGGGGGGGGTGGTTGGGTGGGTTATCCAGTCTGCACCCAAAAAAAAAGGCCTATATCTAGAAGGGAAAAAAGTAAAATGCAACCCCCTCAACCATTTGCATGAGAGAGGGAACACCATTGACCTATAGGCTATAGAGAGTACTCCTTCCCTTTCATATTTTTTGACGCTATAAAAAATAGATGTCATTTTAGTTGGCCCAATTTTAAAAATCATGAGAGATGCAACATATTTTTTTCCTTTTTACTCTTAGTATTAAATAACTATATAAACTAGTAGTTAAATTTAGAATTCCATGTTATTAACAAGGTAAAATATTTTTTTTTAAAGGAATGTATCAAAGTCAAAATGAGCCAAATAAGATAAAACGGAGGGAGTACTGGTAATAATCACTGTTTCTACTTATTTTGACCTGTTCAAATTTAGCCCAAATAATTCATTTGCTACCCTTGCTAAAATGTGTGTTTTGGGGCCTATATTTTCTAGCTCAAACACTAGAAAGAGAGTAAGGTGACTTTTCAAGCCAGCATTGCAGGGATTTTAGATAGAAAATGTTTTTAGTTTAAGGGGTAATAGTAACATTTCATAATTTTACTTAAACTAACAAAAATTGGATAGTTTTTGACGGTTTTGAGGTATTACTTTTTCCGTCTCTATGTGATGTAGTTTAATTTGCACAAAATTTAAAAAATATAAAAAGACTTTGTAATGTCTAGAATTATCTATTCGGACTCTTTAAAAATGTCGACGGGTGCGTGTTAGATTCTCCAAAAATAGTACTATATTTTTGAAGGATCCGACATAGGTGCAAGTGCAACAATATTTTTAAAAAGTCCAAGCAACTTAGTTAAAAAGAGTACATGAACTTTTTGCCAAACACGGGTAAAATATATATAATATCATTAAATATTTATTAAATAAAAAAATATATTATTCTTTTTAGTACTGCCTAAAAAAATGTATCATATAAATTAGGATAGAAAGAGTAAAAGTCTTAAAGTTTTATTAAAAGTTTAATCAAATGTACATGTCAATTAATATATATTATCAACTCAGATAGATAACCTTGGCGATGAGAATTTATGATAAAGTTCTTGAGATTACAAAAATATTCTCATGATTCATGAAAGTAGGATATAAAATTGCTGAATTTCAAGCTTCGCTAACTTTGATGCAAGATTAATTTTAACGACATTTAAGGGCTCCCATTAGTACGTACATTATGATGATTTACATTTAGTAATCTAAAAAAAATACTATAGTATTTAATTTTATGCAGTGTCCGTGAAGGCGACGGCACCGATTTTAGTGCCTTTGGGATTTGGTTGGGATTTTAAAAGACAGATTATTCATCCTTTTTATCTGTAATTCATGTTCCAGGGGCTCTGTTTGATCTCCGTGTTTGACCAGCTATCACAACACCTACAAAAACAAACTACACCCTACCGTCTCGAGCGGAGCTAGTAATGGTTTAGGGGTGAATTTTTATTCGGCGAATAATTATACTATTTTTTTTTATGTATATACCGTAGATATTGAACCTTCTTCTTGTGTTTACTTCTTTATATTTTGAACCTGACTCTGTGGTTGTCTATGGAGGGGAAGATCGAGGGGAATAAGGATAATTGTGTACTTTTTTTTAATTTCAATTTATATGAGTTTGAATATTGATTGTAATTTTTGAAATTAAATTTATATATTTAAATTAAGTAAAGTATTATATATTATAATGATTTTTAATCAAAAATATTATAAGACATAAAGTTGGGGTAAAAAAATAAGCTATTTGACTCTCAAAATTTATAAAAATAATGCATAAGAGACGGAGGAGTACATCCTTATGATTATTTATTGGGTATGTATTATACTCTCCTCCATTTTAACAAAGGGTTATTGATTACAAGACATGGAATCTGAAAAAAATGGAAAGGAGCTAGTATACAATGAGTAATATACAATTTATAAACTTTTTAAAGTGTAATTTATTCTTTTATATAACGTTGTTCACTCAATGTTGTAAGTTAATTATTAGATTGTAAATTTTATTTTATTTGATTTATGTTGACTGGACACAACTTTTAAAAAAGTATTTATTAGAGATTTATTAGATTACTAAATTAGCCTTAATAGTTTTGCTTTAGAAATTAATTTGTAATTGCTATAATTATTTAATTATAAGGTAGTACAATAACAACATATACAGTAAACTTTTACTAAGTGGGGTCTGAGAATTAAGGTAGAGTGTATACAGACCTTACTACTACCTCGTGGAGGTAGTGAAACTGTTTCCGAAAGACTCTCAGCTCAAGTGCATCAAATCCAAGTAAAGAAAGAAGAAAGCAATGAAGAAAGCATAATCGTTAATAAGAAAAAGAAGAAGTGTAAAGTCTACAAGAAGGAGACAATAACAACATAAAAATAATGTGATAATCGAAACACAATATAACAACATATGACAAGAACTACAAGGGTACGCCTAGTACTAGCTATGACATGCACTAACAAGCATAAACCTTCACAAGGAAAGACAACACTCCACCCCTACTAACTTTCTATCCTAATACACGACCTTCATTCCTTCCTATCTAGAGTCATGTCCTCGGTAATATGAAGTTGCGTCATATCCTATCTAATCACCTCTCCCCAATACTTTTTTGGCCTACCTCTAACCCTCTGCATACCCCCTACAACTAACCTCTTACCTCCTCAATGGGGCGTCATCACACCTCCTCTGCACATGCCCAAACCATCTCAGTCTCTCACTTCCCTCATCTTGTCCGCCACAAATGCCACTCCCACCTTTTTCTGGATAACCTTATTCCTAATCTTGTCGCTCCTAGTGTGCCCACACACCCATCTGAACATCCTCATCTCTGCAACATGCATCTTTTAAATATGTGAGTTCTTGACTGACCAACACTTCGATCTGATCCACCCATACAACAAAGAAGGTTAACCATCACCTTATAGAACTTAAACTTAAAGTTTAGTTGACATCTTCTTATCTAAGACCCTAGAGGCAAGCCTCCATTTTATTCATGACGCCCCAATGCGATGTGTGACATCATCGTCGATGTCCCATTATCCTGGATTACAGACCCAAGACACTTAAAATTTTATCTCTTGGGAATTGTCTGTGTGACAAGTCTTACTTCCACATTCGCTACATCTAACAAAGCACTGGATTTTCACTCCAAATATTCTGTTTTGGTCCTGCTCAACCTGAACCCTTTGGACTCCAGAGTTTTCTCAAAACCTCCAATCTAACATTATTTTTTTCTCATGTATCATTGATCAGTATCATATCATCCACAAATAACACACACCATGAAACCTCCTCCTGAATAGATTACGTCAACTCATCCATCACCAAGGCAACTAGGTAGTGCTCCGAGTCTCCTCCCAGTGTTCTAATTAACCTGAGCCTGGCTCCATCAAACATATCCTTTATCGCCGTAATATAAATCAACATGACACCTTTATCCTCCAAACACCTCTAGAGGACATTCCTCAATACTTTGTCATAGACCTTTTCAAGGTCAATGAACACCATATGTACGTAGGTCCTTCTTCCTTTCCCTATATTTTTTCACAAGTTTCCGTAAACCGTGGATGATTTCAGTAGTCGATCGCCCCCACATGAATCCAAATTGATTCTTGGGTATGGGCACCCCTCTCCTCACCCTCATCCCCACCACTCTCTCCCATTCATTCATTCATTCATTCATTCATTCATTAGCTTAGCAGTTTGATCCTTGTAATTGTTACAATTTTGAATAACCCTTTTTCTTGTACAATATAATCGAACCATTGTACTCCACCTCCATTCGTCGAACATTTTTGTTCTCTTAAAATAACATTAAACAACTCAGTCAATCACTACATACCGACCTTATCTGTGCTCTTCCAAAATTCCACGAGAATCTCATAGGGCCAGATTATTCTACCCCTACCGATCCTACTAATAGTTAATTATAAGAATAATATCAGATGAAAATAATAATATTCTCTTAATTTGGTAAAATGAATAAGTGAAAAAATATCTACTTTTATTATAAGGGTCAGCAAAATAAAGTTATAAACTAAACTTATGCATCTAACGACATAAGTTCTAATTAAGGTATTAAACGAATTAATTTATTATGTTTTATATTATAATATGAAAATATAAAATTTTGTGTGGCGATCTTTTCTTTTTCCCAATATTAGAGGTATTTTCGGCCACATTTTTTAAATTTAAAATATTGAAGGTACTTGTTATGACCTATAAATTAGGAAAAATTACCTAAATAGACAACTTATTTTACAATTTTCTCTACCAGTTTACAAAATTACAAAAATTTACTCTCTCCTATTTTCAGATACATCACTTTACGCAATGTACTGATAGGATACATCACTATACACAATGTATTGGGACGTAATACATAATACATCACTTTACGTGATGTATCGGTTGGATATATACATCACTATACGTGATGTATCGGAATGTACGCAATGTATCGGGACATTGAGTGATATATCTGAAATAGAGATACAATATATCGAGACGTTGAACGATGTATCCAAAATTGGGGCACAATGTATGGGGACGTTTTGAGATGTATCCGAATTTCACCAAATATAAGGAATTTTTGTAATTTAATAAAGAATAGAAATAAGATGATATTAACTCTTAACATTATGAAATTTGTGTAAAATATTCAATGAATTAACCAGATAATATAAAACACAAAATTTGGACTCCTTTAATTTATCTTGACAGAGTGGAAGGCAATAAGCCAAATAGATAGCGTATGAATCCCTTTCTGTCTAAATTAATTGTTGAGATGAGAAAAAATATAAAAACATCCAGCTCTATAAATTGGTTATTTTAATTAAAATGAATACGTTGGTTTGTGTATTTTTTGTTGGATCTGCGGACTTTGAGGATATTGCTTTCTTTTTCATTCAGCGCTCACGTGTATTTCAATGCCTCTAATTAATTAATTAATCAACTAAACATACCTCAAATTAAGTTCCCAACTTTTTGACCCTTAATTTGGCACTAATTATTCTATCAATTTTATTCCCTTTCTTTAGATATTTTATGCATGAACAATCCATTTATTATTACTTAATCTTTTTTAAATTCATGATATCGTAAGTTGGTGAAGTAATTTCACTTGATTAATTGCGCCAATTATTTATCGTGATTTTAAAATATAACTGTCTCAAATTATTTGTTATTTAGAAGTTCAAGACAAAACTAGTTACTTCCTCTGTCCAATAATATTTGTCCAATTAAAGAAAAAACAATTCTTGTCTATTATAGACTTTACACATTTATTAAGAAACTATAAATAGAAGGGTAATTTTATTATAATTCTTTGAATATAATAAATATAATGTCTTGAAAAATGTAATAGAGATATGACTATAATTAATAATAAGGGTAAATTAGGAATTAAGTCATGTAAAATTATCCATTGATTTTATAAAGTGGACAAATATTATTAGACATCCCAAAATAATATAGTGGACAACTATTATTGGACGGGGAATACATTTTTTCTCATTTTATCTTTAGTAGTATTGTTCTTTAAAACTACAAATACTTCAATATTATAATATTTAATGAAGAAAAAATTATATCTTAAATAAGAGTAAAATCAATAATAAATATTTCTCCCAAATTACTTGTCAATTCAAAAAATTAATACAAAATTAATTAATTTTTTCATTTTCCCTTAAATGAACTCTTCTTGAAAGTATATACATTGTAATTTTTAAAAAAGTTCCTCCATTCTTAATTTTGGTATTGATGGATAAGCCAAATAAATAAAGTGTATTAAAAAGAGTTGAATGATAAATTAGTAAAAATAATTTTTTTATTTATAAGTTTTTAAATAAAAAGAAAAGTGGACAAGTAATATGTGATTGAGCGAATAATTCTAGAATTCTCGTTTAACTTTTCGTGAAATAATTTACAATCACACAAATAATATTCAATATTTACTTTATAATATAGATTTCAAGATTCTTCTTTCTTTAATATACTATGTGTCAAATCAAAGTTATCACATAAATTAAGACGGAATGATGAATATAATATATAACCATGCGCAGATGGACCAATTAAGCTAACGACGTATACGATGGATAACCTGTCAATTATTGTGTAATAAAGTTTAGAAGGTTTTCATTCCTAACTCAAATACTTAATGCCAACATCTGGTATGAAAAAAATTATGTTAGGAGCGCCATTCTCAAATAAATTCTGAAATGCGTGATTTAAATTTAATTGGGATTTCAATGTGGACTCTGAACATCAGATGTTTTTTTAAAAATAAAATAGTGCCAACATCTCAAATAAATTGGGGAAAATGTCAAGTGGGAAACTAAGGGCTATGATTAAAAGAAAAAGGGGAATTAACTGTAATATGTAAAAATAAGTTTTATTGGTGTTTGACTTTGACTGTGTACATGGCTAAAAAAGCTGGATATATATTGAGATAATAATAACACAAATATATATAAATAAATATATTTACATTAGTTGAAGCAGATTTTCATCACTTATATCTGGAATAAGGTTTCCCATTCAACGACATTTTCCAAAGTCTGGTAATAATTTCTTCCTTTTATTTCATTTCCATACCATAATTCACACATAACATAACATCACATCACATTTTTTTGTTGACATTTATTACATAATATATATATTTTCCCACCTATATCTTGCTTCCTCTTAACATCATAATTTTCACTATCATTTCTCTTTGTTCTTCATCGATCTTTCTTATCGAGTAAATAATGTCCCATTAGTAAACAAGGTCACATTATGCGTATTACAACTGAGAATTATATATCACACAACTACTAGCCAGTCGTTTTTAAGCACAACTTCTTCTTCCTTTGTTGAAATTTTGCTTAATAACTTGTGTTTTTAACGATTGCAATATAGAAAAAATATACACGATGATGTCTGGATCAGCAAACGGGCACCTTTCAGTTCCTCCAGGGTTTCGTTTTCATCCAACGGATGAAGAGCTTCTTTATTATTATCTGAGGAAGAAAGTATCGTATGAAGCAATAGATTTGGATGTTATTAGAGAAGTGGATCTTAACAAACTTGAACCATGGGATCTTAAAGGTATGATAAAATTGTTTTGTTCATGCATGCAATTAACTTTCTTCTTTCATGACCTAAAAATGCAAAAGAATAAATTAAACTCCTTTTTATAGGAAACTTATTTATTTAGATGATGTCGATTCCCTAAAAAAGAAGATTCGTGACCTAGATTGTCAGGGTCTTTCCTGACTCGGGTAGATCAAGTCAATCAATAAAGAACTTTGGTAGATTTATGAGTAGAAAGTAGATTTGATCATAAAGATGAGATTTCTATATCACCAAATTTGGATTTGTACTTCAAAACCATAGAGAATCTCCTTATAATCACAAAAATAATCCAAGGATCTAGATCAATTATTTTTTCTAAAGATTAATAAATTAAAGAACAAAACCATATTATGACATTAGTTAGTATAATTTTATAGGGAAATTATACTAAACCACAATGGATTTAGGGTTACATCCACTTTCTGATGCCTAAATGAATTTTTACACAAGCTATGAAATGTAACCTACCGTGGAAGGTTACGTTACTTGCATTTTTTTGTTCATTTATTACTCCCTCCGTCTCAATTTATGTCGCACCTTTTATTTTTTGAGAATTAAACAATTTCTTTTCGACTGTAAATTTTTCGTATATTTCTTGAATTGTTAATTATTGTGGCCTATAGTACTTTTTACGTAGTTTTCAATTATATGTAAAATTTATTTAAAAAAACTTAAGGATTCCATGCCTAAATTCAGGGTCATTAAATTGTTTGACTCTCGAAATCAGAAAAAGTATTTGACATTATGAAAGTAAAAAATATAAATATGTAAGTGAACCATATGCTAAAAATATAACTTGTATACACTTGATGAAATGCAGAAATATGTAGAATTGGATCAGGTCCACAGAATGAATGGTATTTTTTCAGTCACAAGGACAAGAAATACCCTACTGGAACTCGAACGAATCGCGCAACGACAGCTGGATTTTGGAAGGCTACAGGGAGAGATAAAGCAATATACCTTAGCAACTCCAAAAGAATTGGGATGAGGAAAACTCTTGTATTTTACACAGGACGTGCCCCTCATGGCCAAAAAACTGATTGGATCATGCATGAATACCGACTTGATGACAACAATGCTGAAGTAGAGGTAATAACTAACTTCCGATTCGAGTTTATGTAACACTATTTTCTTATTAATTCGTAACAAAATGGATACATATTTATATTTAGTAACGATTTAACGTTAGCATGCTCATTTTACACTTAATGAACTGATTTATTATCAGACAAACATTTATGACCTTTTTAGGTCACAAAGTTCAAAATTGGTACTCCCCCGTTTAAAAAAGAATGACTTCCTTTCCTTTTTAGTTTGTTTAAAAAAGAATGACCTCTTTCCTTTTTTTGTAATATTTTAATTTCAGTTTTCCACGTGGCATGCTTAAGACCACAAGATTAAAGGGCAATTTTGTACATTTGACATAGCTTTAATTTAGGATCATAAGATTCAAAAGTCTTCTTTATTTTCTTAAACTCCGTGCCAAATCAAACTAGGCCACTCTTTTAGAAACAGAGGGAGTACTTTCCTTTTTAGTATTTCATGTCAAGTCAAACTACACTACTAAATTTCTTTTGAAGCCATTGCAGGAAGAAGGTTGGGTTGTTTGTAGGGTATTCAAGAAAAAGAACTACACAAGAGGTTTCCAACACGATATTGGAGATCAAGATCACGAGGAACAATTACCTTTTACAGATCATATGAAAGCAGGAAGTTCAAAACAAAATATACAAACCGCAGCCTCCTGCTACGACAACTATCAATCATCCTTTGATGGTTCAATGCATCTTCCTCAATTGCTTAGTCCTGACTTGACACTTCCATGTCCATCATCACTCATCTCTCCGTTGAGTAATCACATCGAATGTAGTACTACTCATCATAATCACAACTTATTGAGACTAACATCAACGTCAGGACCTAATTTTAATTTCTCTCAACAACACGATAAATTTAGTGGTGATTGGTCTTTCTTGGATAAACTTCTTGCTTCTTCAAATCAAGCCGTTGCAGCTACAACAGATTTGGTTAACCCTACAAGCGCACAAAAATATCCAATGTTTCATCACCATACCTTTGATCATGATCTTTTAAAATTCTCAAAATAAGAGAATACCAGTCATCCAACTTAGAAACTGGCCATCATTAATCTATGGCCTTTTTGATTTATTTTGGAGTTCTTTTAATGTTAATTTAGAGAACTTAATCTCATGTACTCATGTGTGTTTAAAAAGTACTTTATTGATCATCTTATTTTATATATCCATATTTGACTTTATTTTCGTATTATATCAATACTAGTAGAGTAATATATATGAAGTAATAATTTACATAAAAGTTCATCTCTGAGAGAAAATATCACAACAAATTTTTAATGAATTTAAGGGCTTGAAGAACTTATAGAAAAATTCAAAGAAAAATATACAAATAGCCCCTTTTAAGTTTTCATTAATGATCATTTGAACACCTTTTAACTTTTTAAATTAATGATTGAAAGTTGTTTTTTTTCTCCACATATTCTATAAGATGTGGATTCTTTTAAAGAATGCGAAGAGGATGAATTGTTGGATAGTTGTTTTTCTAATACCGCTAGGGATGATGACAACTCTTCTAAACTATACAAAGAAGTGGAAAGTGAAAGAATAAATACAAAACTAATCATAGATGGAACGATAAAGTATCTAAGGAATTTGTCCCAAAATAAATAACTACTCCCTCCGTCCCATTTGATGTGGTGCCATCCTTTCCTTTTTAGTCCGTCCCAAAAAGAATGTCACCTTGCTATAACTAGAAACAATTTGACTTCAAAATTCCTCTTTTACCCTCAATGAAATGATTTACAATCACACAAATATCTAAGAATTGTTTTAGACCACAAGTTTCAAAAATCTTTCTTTTTTTCTTAAACACCTTGTCAGGCCAAATGGTGCCACATAAAATGGGACGGAGGAAGTATCAATAAGAGTGGGCAAAGCAGAAGGTGACAAGGTTTAACAGATCAAAGAGGAATTGATATTTTTTCAAGAACTCTTGAACTTGTTGGAGGAATGAAACAAGGAGAAGAACCAAATTTATATAAGACTATAGAATTTAAGTCTGTCACAATTACAAAAAAGAGGGGGCTCCCTTCTACTTTCTTTATTGGTTAATTTATCATTTTATTAGTAGCCACATTTGTAATTTCATCAAAGCGTGTGTTATAAATATCGTGTTGATCATAGAGTACTTGATTAACCCATGTTATTACTTCTTACATGCTTGTTTGTACTAGTAGAAGTGTTTGAACTTATTAAGTTTTGTAAGGTAAGACCAACGGTCTTACGTGTACTTATTCATTTTTTAGATTTTTATATTATTAATAATATAAGATTGACTCAAATATGCCATCGAACTCCCTTACGTGTACTTGTTCCCTTTATTGGATAATGGAGAAAGATTTGCACTCTCCCACCACAGTTACCTTACGTCCAGATGGTTGGGGAATTCGGTCTAGATTCAATGAATCAGGTGTAGTCCAAGTTGGGGAAATGGGTAGAGTAAGATTTCGATTTTTAGTGGGTCCAATTTGGTGATGTGGACCTCTAACAAGAGGCTATGTGGCAAAGTTATTTCTACAAAACCATTGTTAAAAAATAATGACATAAATAAACATGTTTTATAACGATGACTGCATAAATGAGCCAAACTTTTTAATTGATGACATAAATGAGTTTTTTTTTTTGGTTAACTACATAAATGAGTTATTTCTAATAGTTTGCTGACATATTTGAACCTTTTCCTTATTATTAGTAAAAAGTACGCTAGCTAAGAGTAAAAAATACTATTATTAAATAGAATTACCTACTTGTATATATGATACGCGTCAAGTATAATTAGTCATTATTGTAATTTGATTTATTATAAATAATTTAATATTGTTTATTATATAATTATTAAATAAAATTACTCGTAATTACATTTAAATAACTTGCTTGTGTGCAAGATTCATCAAATCAAGTTATAGTAGTAAAGGACGAGAAAAAAATTAAAATATGATTAATCATAGTAATCTGTCTTATTAGAAAAATAATTATAGTGTCATTTACCTTCTAATTTTAATATCAAAGCATTCCTATAAATCTCTACCCTTTTTTTCAACATTGTAAACATTTATCAAACACATCATGGAAAATCAAGAAGGTCATCACACACTTTGAGCAAGTCACCGTGATAGTGGTGCTGCCTTTTGCAATCATTTTTGAACATGTTTTTTTCATACTGGAGGAAAGGCATGGTCGAATTTATAACAAAAGAGGAGGGGAACATGCAACATGTTGAATTATGTCCTAGAAATGATGAAAACGCTTATGTTGAGATGACGATGCCAAGTGAGGACTATGCACTTGTTTGTGCGGATTTGTTCACAAATCGTGGATTGAGTGTTGGTGATGAGATTGGACTCTATTGGAATATTAATTCGTGTAATTTTAAATTCAAGTTAATTAAAAAGGGTGTTGTTGAATTTGATGAAATCTTGTGATGATTTATGTGAGGAGATTAAATGGTTGTTACAATTATATCTGAAAGAAAGCAATAATATTAAATTTTTACGGTTTATTTTTCTATTTCTTAGAATATCATGTTACTCTATCATTTATTTTAGGTATTTTAATTAAATCAGGCATGAAAATTTTAAAAGTAATGAAAATTTTGGTAAAAATGTGTATAATATATCTAATATCATTGAATTTTATGATCTTAAACATACCATATAAGTTATTGGAGTTAAAAAGTTATGAAGAAAATGCTATTGGCACTAATATGTGATAAATTTAAATGGTTAAATCTAGCTTAAACCTTCATAAATAATCAATAGGTGTATGTTTTTCAAGCTCAACAAAATATTTTGCCCAATTGTGCCTTTCAAGCCCTCTTTTATAAATGCAATTAAATAGTACTAATCTCCTAATAATATTGCTCATGTTATAGAAGCCCCACATGAATTCCCCATTCAATCGATGTGGAAGTTTTTTTGCAATAGGATCATAACATAATTGCTCCTATCAAGTCAATGTACTCACAAATTCTTCAATTGTTCTAATATTTGTGAATGAAAATTCGTTAGTAGAATAGAAAGAATTGATGGAAGAAGGGTACACAAGGAATGAATGGAAAGATCGAAAATCTATTTGGATAGTGAAATTGATTAAGCATTTTATTTAATAAATAGAGAGTCAGAATGAATGATTTTGTGTCTATTACCTGTTTTTCCTCATGAATTGAGACCGATCATTAAGATAAATGGGATGGGGGTGGGGGGTGGGGGGACTAATAAGCTCATATATTAATAAAATCAATAGAATAGTTATCAAACAGAACAATACCCTTACCGATCCATTAACAACAAGTAGCTTATGCTAGGTGAAATTAGTACAAAAAGTTTATTGAGAATGTATTTATACTAATACGTATGCAGTTAGTATAGTATAGTTAGTCATATTAATTATTCATGTTAATTCAGTCTGATTGGTTAGTTGTAGTTTGTTAGAACTGTCAGTTTGTTATTCAGTTAGTCATGAACTTGTTAGGTGCTATAAATACACATGTACATGTATGTAATCTTTTGCGAAGTCTTATTCAGAAATACAGTTTTCTCTTTTCTCCTTTCTCTGTATTGACTTCTCCCTTACATGTGAGTTCCTCCATTGATGCTAGCATTCAAAGCTTGAGAACCAGTTATGAATTGTTGAAATTGACATGGTATTAGAGCACTTCATCGGTATTTCTAGCTCCCTCTGTTTCTCAGCTTTCTAGCAATTATTAGCTATTGTTAGCTTGTTAGTTTCTCTTCGTTTACTTCTTC
>JAJOOF010003413.1:0-27751 GCA_029582545.1 Solanum lignicaule | reverse complement strand
AATAGAAAAAGTAGAATATTATAAAAGAGAGTTTAGGGCCAAACATAATATATAATATTCAAGATTTGGCCCTAAACTCTCTTTTATAATATAGTAGATAGAATAGAAAATAGAAGAATATAATATTATAAAAGAGAGTTTAGGGCCAAACATAATATATAATATTCAAGATTTGGCCCTAAACTCTCTTTTATAATATAGTAGAATATCATTAAAATAAAATAGGCAATCTTGTCAATAAGCCTGCATGACCTTTTTTTTTATCCATTCATGACTATAAAAGGTTATCAATGATATTTAGATCATAAAAAAGACTCACACACAGTGACACATAGTTAAGAGACTATATTATCTTCATTAATTTCACATACTTCTTGTTTGATGCCAAATGCTCAATCCCTTTTTATGTATTTTATTTAATACATGAAATGTAATTGGTAAAATTAATATTGTTGATTTAAGCATTTTCTATTTGATAACACATTTTTAAATTATATAACAATAGTAAGGGATAAACGTGCCATGCACGTTGCCAGAAACTAGTATAAATTATAAAAATTTACCTAAAATAAAAATAAATATAAATTACCATTTCTCTCTATTCCTTTTTTTTTTTTATGTTGTAAAACAAAATTCTCCGTATTCCTGTCCGATGCACAAAGCATCCCATGTTAGTAAGGGTCCTGGAAAGACCACACCTAAATGATATGATTTAAACAACCTATCTTAATGCAAGCATTAATGGCTGCTTTCACGATTCGAACCCGTGACCTATAGAAACTTAACTATTACTCCAAGATTCCCCTTTCGCTTCGAACAAATTGTTAAAAATATTTCTTTGGCAGAAGTTTAGAATGCATCACTAAAGTTTAAGGCTTGCTTTCTTGTATACTTGTCCTTTTTTATGTTATGGTATTGGTAATGTAAGATTGGTCTATGATGTTCATAATACATACCCTAAACATTAAACATTATATTTAGCCCCACCACCATCATCATCATCTCAAGGAGTGTAATTTACCTTAATTCAATGAACACTGAGGCTTATCTATCATCATCAAAGGTTGCACAAAATTTTGGGCTTAGGCCAACATGACTTTAAACGCGTTACTAGAATCTTAAACTTACTTCTTTATATATCAACATCTCTAGAGTTTACATACATCCCGATGACGCCGAGATATGCCCTATTATCATCTCAAATATGTGAAGTTTGTCTGTACATGAAGGAACACTTGAGGTTTGTCTAACCATCACCCAATGTTTGCATGCAAAGTTTGACTCTGATATTGCATACATAATCCAGCACATTAGTAATGTATCTGCTCTGAATAATCTAGGGCTGCATTGCCTTTAAAACGCGTTGCCAAGAGGGTTACACCAGGCCTGAACTTCTAATGTCTTTTCAAGGGGAATGTGTTATGACATAGATTTTGCATAAGGGGATGTTTAAAACCATTTTCTCTTTTTCCTTTGTGGTAACATCTTTTAATTTGAAGAGTTCTTGCTCATGCTTGTGGATTTCCCATTTTTAAACTTGTTTGTCCTTTCTCTTGCAATGCTTGTTCTCTAAATTACAACCACACTAATACAGAGTTTTTCTTTAAGACAGTTGAGACTATTAGCTCCTTCAAAAGCAACAAGATTCATAGAATAAACTGATACAAAATACAACTCAAATTTAACAATCCTAATACCAAATACTGGTAGCAGGTACCTATGAAACTAATCATGCTACGCCCAAGCTACTACCGACATATAGTCCTACAAAGTGATGAATGAGGAGGGTAGAGTGTACACAGACGTTATCCCTACCTCAGAGATAGACATGTAGTTTCTGATAGACCCTCGGCTCAAGGAAAAACAAATCCAAAGCAGTTCCAAACATACAAAAAGAAGTACTAGCATACTCATCTAAAAAGAGGCTTGGATAATCTCATTATCATCTAGTGATTCAAACAAAGCTAAGTGAGCTTAAGAACACTCATTAGTCATTCAAATTTTAGTCACAATTGGAGAATCTTTGCCTCATTCCCTCATCTTTGCATCTCCTCTGATCTACAACCATAGACTCAAACACATCCAACAAATGATCTAATCCTTCACAATCTTTTTCTCCAACAGCTTTCAAAGCATATACAATACTCTCAATGGTAGACAAATATCCAGCTCTAGGTTGACGCCTCACTTCGCTATACAAACTTAGCTTCTCTACATCCAACCTCAAATGTGGCAACATCTTCAACCAAGGATTCTCATTATACATTCTTTTTGCTTTTGCCCATGTCCCATCAAGTACAATCAGATTTTTCACTTCAAAATCTATCTCCTCAGTGCCTATTGAGTTTTCACTTGGAAATAACAGCACTGATCCTGAAGGAACTGAAACTTCGAACTCCTTCAATTCTTGTAATTGACTGCTCCCATCCAATAACTTTCTCTGCAACTTTTTTACAATGAACCCTTTTCGTATATCATCACTAGCTTCTCTAAAGCTCCCACTATGCTCAGTCTTACCCTGCATTTCTGCAAGAGACTGTTCCCACGGCTTATTCAAATGTTGATTCTGAGAGGGACTAATTGCACCATACTTCTCTATAGTAAAAGAAACAGCAGCATTACTATCAAAGTTTGAGTCTTTATTGTTTCTGCTACAATTTTCATCCAAATTTCGAGAACCCATTTCAAGATTTGAGTTGAGCAAGCGAATGACAAATTCAGCTTCATAATTAACATCAGAGACTGAAATTACACTCAGATTTTGCAGACCAATAGACGCAATTCTAGTGGAATTTAAAGGGTGATTTTTCTCTAGACTGTGTTGAAGGATTGTGACAGCCACGGAGTTTTCAAGACATGGGGTCTTCAATCGAGTGCAGAGACACAAACGGGTGGGTTTAGAGCATGATGGGCACATGGATCTCTTTGAATGACCCGATTCATTCACCATTTCTAGGGTTTGAGGCAAGTTTTGAACTTGAACAGGTAGAGGGTGAGGGTTCTGTCTGGCAAAGAAATGGTTACCTCCAGAAAATGAAACGACCCGATTCTTGAAATACATTAACATGGAGGAAAAAGAAGAAAAAGGAAATGAAGCAGGAGTGACCCGACCCGGGAAGTTGCAGAAGAAAAGGAAGATGATGAGTGAAAACAGATGTGGAGCGTGGTGTACTCAAGCACCCTGGGGGTTATAGTAGTGCATTGACTATATTACCCTCGCCTACTTCATCTTCTCTGTACATTCAAGAACAAATCTTGAGGTCATTTTAGACCAAATGGAACCAATTTTATATATGCCATTGAACCCACGAGTCACGACCAATTCCAAAGTTTGAAACTTTTTGATCTCTGAAATCTTGACTAAAAATTTGCAAAAAAAATCAAATCTCGGTAAAAGATGCATGATTTCTGCTTTACGATCCCTTATGGGTTAATTTTGGTGTGTGGTGGTGCCATGGGATATGCCAGTAAAGGAAGCATAGCTTCACTTGCTGGAGGTGTTGGTACTGGATTTGCTTTGATCTTAGCTGGTTACTTGAGTCTGCAAGCATTTCACAAACGCAAAAATTCATACTTTGCCTTGATTCTTGAAACTGGTATTACCCTTTTCATTTCCTTAGATAAAACTGCATTTCATATTGGCCAAGCTTAGGTCTTTTCTGTTACATTGTGCTGATATAGTATTGAATCACAGTTCTTGATTGTGTATAGCCTCTCATTTATGCTTGTTGTTCTTGAAACAAGGTAGGAATAAAGTGTGCGTACACTCTAGCCTCCCCTACCTCACTTGTGTGATTATACCGAGTACGATGTTGCTGTTGTTGTTAGTCAGATCTGAAGACTAGCTCTAATTTAGCATTACTCCTCTTAAAGAATGAAATCTTCTTGGATTTTTGTCCTTCTAAGAAATTGACTGCCTCTCCTGAGCATAAATGAGATGCAACCCTGGTGTCTTTGTTCTTGTGTGTATGTCTATTGTTTGGACCTAAAACTTAATGTGAACTGTTTGTTCTTATCTGGATACTATCATTGGAAGGTATAATACTTTAGCATCTAATCGCTTTTAGGTTTCCTTAGGGTTCATTGACCTTTCGAGTATCTGCTTGTGTGTTTCACAGATGTTAAGTTGGATGTTGGTGCAGATCATTAATATTGGTTAAAATTTGGAGTAACTTTTAACAAAAGAGAACTTAAAAAATATCATGTTATATGATGAACTAAACAAGATCGAAAGATATATGATTATGCACGTTTCCTCTCAGCATGTCCTTTAACAATGATCGGAAGTATTGTGCAAAGCACCATCCTTTGAATGAATCCTCTGATAATCTTGGACTCTACCAGTTAGATGTGTCAACTGCAATCTTAATGTTCAGAAATACAACTTTCCGAGTGAACATTAACTCATAGATAACAGTCAATTCATCAAGTTTGAAACTTTTCAGGGAGTACATTTAAGACTATAATAAGCTATTTTGACCTTGAATCTAGCTTTTTTCCTAATGATCAGAACTCTGTAGTTTTCCTACTTGGTGTGGTGCTTATCTGCATCTTCTTCTTCTTCTTCTTCAAAGTTTGATGAAATAGAAATGCAGACGCGGAGAGAATATGTTAACTTTTGTTATGTCTGATGGCACCATGATTTCCTTCTGATTCAGAAAGAATAATCAAAATTTCATCTTTTTGGCTTCTGTTAATGAATTTGCTTTGTTTGTTATAAACGTGTGGGCATCTCCACTCACTTTATTCGATTCCAAACAGCTTGTGCAGCTACGTTAACATGGGTTATGGGGCAGCGGTACATGCAAACTTCAAAAATAATGCCGGCTGGTGTTGTTGCTGGTATCAGGTAAACTGCAAATGAAAAGCATGCCATAATGGTTTTATAGTCAACTTGCTTCTTGGTTGCTGTATTTTGTCCATCTTTTTAAGTATACTAGGTTTGTGAGGTATGACAAATTTAATCAAGGAAATCACAACAACATACCGAGTGATCCCACAAGTGGGGTCCAGGGAGGGTAGTCTACGCAAATCTTACCCCTACATTGTGTGGAATCATAGGATGATAATACATGAAGATTATCGGTAGCAAACTAAATGTTTGGCTCTTTTTATAAAAGTTGTTCGATTTTGTTCAAAGCAGATTAATAGTAAGAAAAATGTTTCGAAAGTTCATCCAATACTATATGGGAGAATTTCAGTTGGGAGGATGAAATTTTTTGTTTATAAGAACAGAACTGGCATCAGTCCTGTTGTTTGCTCCATGTATTAATGGAGAATACATGCTACTATGCTAGTTATCTTATATTCATCTAGTTGTGTCAACATGTACTGCTGTTCTTGTATCTTTTAAGCTATGTTGCTTGGACTCTCCAAAATGTTACCGCACCTGTCTCGGATCCTCGGAAAATGCATTACTTTTTGAGGATCCGACTCACACCTGCCGACATTTTCAAAGAGTCCAAGCAACATAGGCTTTAAGGTAACATGCACAAGACCTGCAGTTACAATATGCCCCTTTTTGTTATAACTGTAGTATTCGGGTCGAGTCAGCTTGCACACCTCGACTATTGAAAAGTTTTTGTATCTAGTTGTATTTTTAATAATCATAATACCAAGGCTAGCTTGCAGGCACCTCGACTATCAAATAGTCTTTGTATATGTTTTTCTTGTAACTATGGTGTCTGGACCAATTTGCTCGACTATCAAAGTGTTTTTGTATCTTTTATATGAGGTTGATGTTATATTTATTTTGTTCTCTCTTTTCTGCAGTGCACTCATGACTGGGTTTTACCTGTACAAAATTGCCACAAGAGGAAACCATTTTCCACCTAAGACTGAATAGTACCATATGATTATTTATTTTGGGGTTCCAATTTCATACTGCATGTATCAAGCTGAAAATGTACTCTTTTTTATACTAAATTTTATAGAATTTAATGAATCAACTCTTAGTTTGATGTTTGTTTAGCTCTAGTAACCATTTACAACTTTTCATCAAGCATTTTTTTTTTTTTTTTGGTTTTCCACAAACTCAATGTTTGATATCTGCATTGGAATGCAACTAATATAGCTTTGCCTTGCAAAAAGAAAAGTAACATACCAGTGTAATTCCTATACACAGCCTTACTCTTTGAAGGTAGAAAGATTATTTCTGACGGACAAATCAATTACTGAATCATCATTCGGTAACTTTGCTCCAGTAAACTTTATTACTGATTTTTGCCAAATTCATAACTCTCGATATTGATTACCATATTCAAAACTCGAACCCAATATGTCTCGAATTTTGGAACTGTACAAGGATTTCAAGCAGTATTATCTAAAAAGTGTTGGCGGTATTTGGATTTTCTACGTGTCATTTGGATTTATATTTGACAGTGTCACTGTTATCCACGTGTCTTGTGGCACTTCAAACTTTATTATAGGAAAAAAAATAAGGACTCCATTTTCTTTCGATGTTTCTCAGTATGTTTAACTGTAAATTAAGTTTTGGTGAACATTTGATTTTTACCCAGAAAGTACCAGATAACTCTCAGGATATCTGCAACCTCCCAACAACAACAGATAGCAAGTAATTTTATTTATTAAGAGTAGCAATAACAATAATAATAGATATCAGATAACTCTGTCTACGAACAAATGAAAAAAAAAATCACCTAATATTTTATTTCTGCTGGAATTTGAATCTGAAACCTATGAGCTCTATTTATTGTTCCCATATGTTGTGGTTGTTCCCCTTCTTTGTCTTTTCACTTCACTTATTATTGTCAGCTGGAGATTGAGTTTGATTCATGCTTTCTCTGTTTGGTTTGAAAGAATGTGAAGAAATAGGAAATTCCATAGGGTTCAGGTTGAGGTGGGACCAAAAACTCGTTTGGTCATAGATTTTAAAGTTGAAATTCGAAAAATTGTAAGTTAAAATAAATTTGAAGTCTTGTGGGAGGAAATGAAATTTCTCCCAAGAATATGGTTTTGAAGGCATGTTGAACTTGGAATTATGACTTGTATTAAGAAGAGTAGTCAATGAAAACAAGCAGATACTTCAAACCACAAAACTTAGTAAACATTATCAGTACTTCCCTCACATTATTGATTTGGACTTTGCACAACTTGTTTTCACTACAAAACAAAGCACAACAATCCTGTTTATCAGTACTTTTTTTTTTTTTGGACATGTCGATCGAGTTAGATACTACAATCCACAATCATATAGGAGAGTATGTTCTGGTATGTCAAGATGGAGCTTGTTCTTGTTTCAGGATACCATAATGGAGCTAAGACACTTTCCAGTTTGTACCTCAGTACGTCAATCATGAACACTATCGTAGCTATTTCCCTATTTCTGCTCCCGGTATTCTTCCTTCTTGCTCGGAGGATAAGATCGTCGAAGAGGGTTCCACCAGGATCCCTTGGATTTCCAGTCATCGGTCAAAGTCTTGGGTTGCTAAGGGCAATGAAAGCCAACACAGCAGAGAAATGGCTTGATGAAAGAGTACAAAAATATGGTCCTATATCAAAGCTAAGCCTTTTTGGCAAACCAACTGTTTTTATTTATGGGCAGGCTGCTAACAAGTTTTTATTTACCAGTGATGGCTCTGTCTTCACTAGTAAGCAGCCACAATCACTCAAGATGATTCTGGGTGATCGTTGCCTTTTGGAAATGAATGATGAAGATCATAAACGGGTTAGAGATACCCTGGTGTCGTTCTTGAAGCCAGATAGTCTGAAGCGTTATGTTGGAAAGATGGAAGAAGAAGTCAGAATCCACCTTGAGACTTACTGGAAAGACGAGCAAATAATGAAGGTATGTCAAGGACCCCCTCAAAAGTAATCTTGCATACAATTTAGAAATTTACAACTAACCTCTGCATAATGTTGATGATAATAGGTATTACCTTTGATGAAGACACTCACCTTTGACATTATTTGTTCTCTCCTTTTTGGGCTTGAACGTGGAGCTCGAAGAGACCAAATGGTTCGTTATTTCCAGCAGATGATAGAAGGAATGTGGTCAATCCCTATAAACTTGCCTTTTACGCGCTTCAATCGCAGCCTCAAGGCAAGCAAAGATGTCCAGAAAATGCTGAAACAACTTATTTCAGAGAAACGACATGAGTTTGACAACAACTTAGCTTCATCCCACCAGGACCTCATTACCTGCTTGCTCAGCATCCGTGGAGAGAACAAACAAGAACTCATGTCTGAAAATGAAATAATTCACAATGTCATGCTCATCATGGTTGCTGGATATGCCACTTCATCCGTCTTGATAACTTTCATGGTTAGACTTTTAGCAAAGAATCCAAACATTCATGCAGCTGTCCTTAAAGGTAAGAACCCCTCTGAATTTCATTCAGACTCGAGTTACTCTATCTTTCGGGTTTCTTCTGAATAAGTTGTGGGAATGCAGAACAGGAAGAGATTGCACAGAGCAAGTCACCAGGAGAGTCGCTAACTTGGGAAGACCTTGGCAATATGAAATACACCTGGAGAGTGGCCATGGAGACAATGAGAATGTTCCCTCCCATTTTCGGATGCTTCAGGCAGACTGTAAAAGACATTGAGTATGGAGGCTACCTCATTCCAAAAGGATGGCAAGTATGATAAAAATTCCCATCTTTGATTTTTCCAGTCTTCAACTTGTTAATTTTGGTAGTACTCCGGCTTTTCTGATTGGCGTAATCCAAATTTAACCACTGCTTAATGGCTGCACATAGATATTCTTTGTAATGGCTAAAACACACATGGATAGCAGCATTTTCCAAGAACCAGAGAAATTTGATCCAGCACGCTTTGAGAACACAGCATCTTTGCCTCCTTACAACTTTGTTCCATTTGGAGGGGGAGCCCGTATATGTCCTGGATACGAGTTTGCAAAGATTGAAACTTTGGTCACAATCCATTACCTCGTAACACATTTCACATGGAAGCTATGCTGTACAGACGATTTCTTCAGCAGGGACCCAACACCAGTACCAACTCAAGGGCTTCCCATTCAAATAATTCCCAGGAAACCTCTCTAGTTCAACAAATTCAATCCTACATTCTTCTCCAAGAGGCAGCTGACTTTGTAAACCTGAAGGCTCCTAAGGGAATATTATGCAAGAATGAAGAAGTCAAGCTTGGCTAAGTCGTAATCGGGGCTTGTGTGGTTGTACCTAGACGTTAAAGTATTTGGAGTAATATTAAGTTGAAGGGTATTATATCACTCAATTTTATGTTTTTTTGTCTTTCAACTATCAAAAAGTCTTTGTATTTGTTTGTCTTTTTTAATAACCGTGGCATTTAAGCTAAGCTTGCACACATCAACTAATGAAAAATCTTTGTATCTGTTTTTTTTTTTATAATCGTAATATCACAGCCACCTTGTGGGCATCTCGACTATCAAAGTCTTTGTATCTGTTTGTCTTTTTATAACCATGATATTCGAGTCAGCTTGTGCACCTCGACTAACAAAGTCTTTGTATCTGTTGTGTGAGGTTGATGGTATATTTATTCTCTCTTTTCTGAAGTGCATTCAAGACTGGATAACCTGTACAAAATTGCTACAGCCACCTAAGACTGAGTCGTACCAATAGATTGTTTATTTGGGATTCAAATTTCATACTGTATGTATTGAGTAGATGTGAATTCTTATGAATTGTTATATACAGCCGGCTGAAAATGTACTTGTTTATTAATATCATTGAATACAATGGGATTGCTTTCATGAGTTTGAATTTTAGTTTTGTGATTTACTTGACTTTGCTTTCATGGTGTATCAATCTAACAAAACAACTATTGGATTATCATTTTTTTCCAAAAAAGAAAAGAAAAGATAATGTCTGAATATCTACTACCTTCCACCAGCATAAGTACTGGACAAAGTACCTTATGCTGTATCAATCTGTCAAATAAATTATCATATGTAAAGATCATCACATGATTGATTTGGACTCTGCAGTCTGCACTACTTGTTTTTAAGAAAAAACAAAGCATAAGAGTCCTGTTAACCAACACTGTTCTTTTTGGACATGTTGATAGAGTTAAATACCACAATCACTGGAAAGTATAGTTTTGTATATCTAGTTGTGGCATATACCACAATTACTGGAAAGAATAGTTTGGCATATCTAGATATGGCATATACCACAATTACTGGAAAGTATAGTTTGGTATATCTAGATGTGGCATATTTTTGTTACAGGATACCATAATGGAACTGAGATGCTTTTCCAGAAACAAACAAAGTTAACAGCACAAGAAGATTATATAAATTACTTCCTACTTCCTAAGCTTACTACCTTTGTACCTTCAATCATGAACATTATAGTAACTATTTTCCTATTTCTACTCCCAGTATTCCTCCTCCTTGTTCGGAGGAGGAGATCATTGAAGAGGGTTCCACCAGGATCCCTTGGAATTCCAATCATCGGTCAAAGTCTTGGGATGCTAAGGGCAATGAAAGCCAACACGGCAGAGAAATGGCTTGAAGAAAGAGTACAAAAATATGGTCCTATCTCAAAGCTAAGCCTCTTTGGCAAGCCCACTGTATTCATTTATGGACAGGCTGCTAACAAGTTTGTATTTACCAGTGATTGCTCTGTTCTCACTAATCAGCAGCCACAATCAGTCAAGATGATTCTGGGCAATCGTTGCCTTTTGGAACTCAATGGTGAAGATCATAAACGGGTTAGAGATGCCCTGGTATCATTCTTGAAGCCAGATTGTCTTAAGCGTTATGTTGGAAAGATGGAAGAAGAAGTCAGAATCCACCTCGAGACTTACTGGAAAGACGAGCAAATAATTACGGTATGTCATCCCCCCTACTATTCTTGCATGTAACCTAAGATATTTACAGCTAACTTTTGTGTTAATGATAGGTATTACCTTTGATGAAGACACTCACCTTCAACATTATTTGCTCTCTCCTTTTCGGGCTTGAGCGTGGATCTCAAAGAGACCAAATGGTTCATTATTTCGAGCAGATGATAGAAGGGGTGTGGTCAATCCCTATAAACTTGCCTTTTATGCGTTTCAATCGAAGCCTCAAGGCAAGCAAAGATGTCCAGAAAATGCTGAAACAACTTATTTCTGAGAAACGCCATGAGTTTGACAACAACTTAGCTTCATCCCACCAGGATCTCATCACCTGTTTGCTCAGTATCCGTGGAGAGAACAACCAAGAACTCATATCTGAAACTGAGATCATTCACAATGTCATGCTCATAATGGTTGCTGGATATGACACTTCATCCATCTTGATAACTTTCATCGTAAGACTTTTATCAAAGAATCCAAACATCTATGCAGCTGTCCTTAAAGGTAAGAACTCTTCTGAATTTCATTCAAACTCCAGTCACACTATCTTTTGGGTTTCTTCTAAATAAGCTTTGTGGGAATGCAGAACAAGAAGAGATAGCACAGATCAAGTCACCTGGAGAGTCCCTAACTTGGGAAGACCTTGGCAAGATGAAATACACCTGGAGAGTGGCAATGGAAACAATGAGAATGTTCCCACCCGTTTTCGGAAACTTCAGGCAGACTGTAAAAGACATTGAGTACGGTGGCTACCTCATTCCGAAAGGATGGCAAGTAAGATCAAAATCCCCATCTTTGATCTTCCATTCTTCAATCTGTTAATTTGGTAGTACTCAGTATATTTCTTATTGGCATAACCCAAATTTAACCACTGCTTAATGGCTGCACATAGATATTCTGGGTAATGGCTAAAACACACATGGATAGCAGCATTTTCCAAGAACCAGAGAAATTTGATCCAGCACGTTTTGAGAACTCGGCATCTTTGCCTCCTTACAACTTTGTTCCATTCGGAGGGGGAGCCCGCATATGTCCTGGATACGAGTTTGCGAAGATTGAAACCTTGGTCACAATCCATTACCTAGTAACACATTTCACATGGAAGCTATGCTGTACAGATGATTTCTTCAGCAGGGACCCAATGCCGGTACCAACTCAAGGACTTCCCATCCAAATAGTTCCCACGAAACCTCTATGATTCAATAAATTCAATCATACAATCATACATGCTTCTTCAACAGGAAGTGAGTTTTGTAAACCTCAAGACTCCATATTATGATATATTGCTGTTAAAAGGACACTAAAACTAGACTGGGATTGGCATCAAATTTGTTATCTCCTAAGGGGAATGCTCCCTATATTATGATGTATTCATGTCAAAAGATGTACCCCTTAAGGCCTGACAATCCAGCCACAATTATTGAAACTTTATATTTGAAAGTTAAAGGGCTAAAAATTAGATATGAGAAATTGGAACTTCAACATGCATAAGCACAATTCTTCTTTTCTCTAGATTTAGCTATTACAGCTCAAAGTTATACAATTTTTTTTTTTGTTTTGATGAAGCTTAAAGTTATACAACTTTTCTTTTCTGAAACTTGAAGGCTAAAAGTTGGATGTAAAGGATGAAATTTTCCAACAGCATACCCAGTGTAATCCCACAAGTGGGGTCCGAGGAGGGTAGAGTGTATGCAAACCTTAATTTTACCTCATAGAGATAGAGAGGCTATTTCCAGTCGACCCTCGGCTTAAATAAAGCATTTCCAAGCCGTTTGTAAAATGGAATTCAGAAATAAGAGTAGGAAAGATGAAATTTTCTAACATATACCCAGTGTAATCCGATAAGTGGGGTATGAGGAGGGTAGTGTAGACAGAGAGACTATTTATAGTAGACCCCAACTTAAAATAAAGCATCTCCAAGCAGTTTGAAAAATGGAATACAGAAACGAGAGCAAGAAAGATGAAACTTTTCATGGACATATTTTAGCACTTGTTAGTCCTTTCATGCTATGTAATTGATTCTTGGGTAATTTATCAAAATTTTGAGGTTGGCATTGAAACAACTTTACTACAGAAAATTGAGTGTAGATCTCTGAAGTTTCGAAGGCATAAAAAATAAATAACATCCACTTAGAATACCAACTCATTTCCATATATACAAGTTCTTTTGGATTCATTTATCCAAAGCTCGTTAAGTATAAATCTAGATTAAAATGTGGAACTTGTCAAGCTAGGATTCTGTCCTGTGCAACATTGATCAGGATGAATAGTAATACCAAACTTTGTACAAACTCTTAGATAAGAGCAATATATATGAATATGGTCACCAGCAACCTTGTGCATTCTAGGAAATTGTACTACAAGTATACAACCTGAGAACTGATGAGTGAAAAACTATATGCTTCTAACCTCTGAGATTACGAGGATGATGGGAAAACCATTGTCAACAACTTTGTGGTCTGTAATATTTCGGAGGCATAGATGGGCATCTTTCATTCATATGGGGGTACAGATCCATACTATTGTATCCAGGTAGTTCCATCCGGTACTTTCCTCGAATTTGACAGAAAGGAAGCTTCACATTATCATCTGCATTGCACCACTTCGGCAACCGGCTTGAATTGTTCTCGAAAAACTTGAGAGAGTAAGCATCTTTAATCTGCACTCCCAGCAATAAATACGTTACTTTTCGAACTCTAGAAGTTGAATCACTTCCCATGTGCTTTTCAATTAGATGAACCATCAGACCTCAGGGTCCAACAGCAAACAAGTAATGCAAGAATTGTAATTTTCTTTTTTCTGAATGATAAAAAAATGATGCAATAGTTTCACAAACATGAGCAATATTAAGATAAGAGGACTGCATAACTTTCCAAGAATTGAAATACTTCTGGTTTGAAATTTGGTTCCTAACTTCCACATTTTTTGGCACTAAGATACTGAAAGGTATGCAAGAGTACAGTAAAAAAGTTCCTATTTTAGGGAAGTGGACAATGGACACAATGTTTAAACTTTAACAACCCAAACAATACGTACACCAGTTTATTTGGAACTTAACAGAATTGTAGCAAGGATGACGAAAACATGTATTCCGTCCATCCCAATTTACGTGATGTAGTTTGAATGGATAAGACTTTGCAATGTACTAAAATACCCCTAAAATAAATGAATTTTTAAATAGACGAATACACTTTTGTAGACATTTTCCAAATAAGTGGGACCCAACATGAGTAAAATAGTGTCATTAAACATTTGCCAAATAAGGAAATATGTCATTTTTTTTGGGATTGACTAAATAGGAAAGTGCACATAAACTGGGACATAGGGAGTATTTAGTAGGGATGTGAAGAATAATAGGAAGAACGAGTGCAAGATACCTCACTACACATACAGACTTGTGAAACTCCCTGCCCCCAACAAAAAGAAAACCCGCCATCCACAAAAAGGCAACCAAGAGAAAAGGAAAAGCAGTTTTAGATTCATCTAAGTACATATCATGCAAATGCACTGGAAACCAACTCACCGTGAATTCTGTAACCTGAATTGAGCTTGCAAGTTCACCAAATAGTCCTGCTTCCTTATACATCTCAAGAATAAAAGCAACACATGATGTAGACTTTCCATCACTATAAACCCAATCATCCTGCTCTGGAATAGCCAACAATTTGGCAAAAGAGAATCCACGCTTTTCAACTTCCACAAGAACATCAGGAAGACTAAGGTTCTGCATGGGACAATATAGATCAGCATGTAGTACTATATGTCAAGTCAGTGATAGAGGTCTACAGTAACTTAGTTTCGCTTGAGATATATGAGAGTTCACAAAGCAGAGTATATTTTCAGTATAACAATGGCTTTATGCCATCAATCTTTGTGAATACAGTATTCTAATCTTCTTTAAATAAGTTACTCAATCAGCTGCTTTAATAGTGTTTTGTCCACTGTTTTTATCTCAAAAAAACAGAAAGATCTCATCAAATGTGATTATACAAAAACATAACCTTAGTTCCGAGTCGTTTGTTCAAGGCTTCATTCCACATGTTAGCAGCATATGCAGGCTGAAGTTGGTTCCAAACAGTCATGACAGAAGCAACCTGCACCAGACATCACAAAAACATCAGCAACAATTATGTAAAACAACAGGTTAATTTTTAATTAGCATGAATCTGTTTATTTTAAAAAATAAAAAATAAGAATACGAGAGCGACAAATGGCTAAATCTCAGTGGATCATGGTACCAAGTCCACTCTGCCACTTACAATTTGCAGGATACAGTAGCAGCTATTCAACATACAAAACCAAGTGCCACATGACCCACTTTATCTATAAATGCCTGTCATTTATACTTGCTTAATGCCATTATCGTCTCTTCCCATCCCTCACCCTTCATCCTCGTAAATTTCTGATTCCAATTGCCTGTCTCATATCACAGAGAATAATTTCAAGCTCATTCATGACCCTATGGTGCTTCAAGTTTCTTACACCAAAACAAATACCATTTCAGCTCTCACGAGACATGAGATAATAACCGATCATCTATTCACTGCTTAAGCATCTCATGCATACTCTGTGGAGTTCTATAGAACACTTGACTCATAATAGAATGCTATAGCAGTGAAATGAAGCTCCATGAGAAGAAATTGATGATTAAATCAAGTTAAAATTCAAATGGGTATACCCTTATGGAAATCTTGATAATGTTCGATGCATGAAACCTGCGTGTGAAATGCACGCGTTTACCCCCACTTCAAGTGCCAACAATATTATTTCATTAGCTGAGCAACTAAATATGCTGAGGTCTATGTTACCCTCTCTTACTAATTATGTTTATTTGTGAGGACATAATTCAGTACAGAACAACTCTGACTATAGTCGCAAAGCAGAGGAATCAAGAAGTAGAGGACTGTACGAAAGAAAGCAGCTTCGAAATAATGCTGTAAGCACAAAATTGGCAAGACTGTAATATGAAATAATATGCATTACCAGATTAGCATCCAAGGGTGAGGGGTAATTTCCATCGATTGTGTCTATCCAGCTAAATATTAAGTTGTGGAAACCATAAGGCATGTCTGTCATGCTTTTTGCATATTCCCAAGCAGCAGTTTCATTAAACTTGGCACGGAGGTCAGGGTGCAAAGGGAGCAATGCAATATGTGGATTGGAATCATCTTTTGTCAGCTCAAACTCCCACCACTCTTCCCAAGGCAATAGAGCAATAACATCTTCTCCCTGAAAGAAAATGTGGACAATGAAATTGGTGCAAATATGGTATAGAGATTACGTTATTAAGTATATGGTCATTCATGCTTAAAGTTTTTCTTATATCTTCAACCTCCCCCAAGGTGCCTGGGCCGAGTCAAATACCCAGAACTACAGCACACAGACCTTCCTTTCAAGTTGTTAATGCGTTGGATATTGTGCTGTGTCTATTGCATGCCACAAGTTGCTATCAAGTTAGTTGCGCTTTAAGTTTGTGCAACTGTTGAATAAGGGTCATATTAATATGATACTCATACAACGTGATATTTGAAGTCAACGTTGTAATATTCATATCCTTGTCAAAAAAAAATTTGTAATGATCATACTGATATCTATAGCTGTATACGCCACAAAATGTGTCGCTTGAGGCTTGTGAGACCACAATCACAAACTTGAGATGTTTTTTTCCTTAAGTTTGCTGATTTGAATATCACTTTTAGCCCTTTAATTAATTGTTCCAATGTGTATCATTTTTATCTCTTTCTTTTTTATTCATTTGAGATAGAGCCCTTTATTCCCTAAAAGTTTGATTCGCTATCAGTGCTCCTTATTACTTTGTCAAAAATCCAGAATTCCCTAAACATAAGTCTTGAAGTTTTTAAGAAACACGAACGAGAAAGTACAAAAAGAGATGAGATAATATTCTCTATTTGATTCTCCTTCTAATCTTCAATTTCTTTATTGCGTAGCAGACATTGCCCTTGCTCCCCATTATAAGAAAGAGTAAACATCAAATAATAATATAATGTGAAAACAAAATAGTTTAGGACTCTACCTTATCATTCTCATTTCCAGATTCGCCAACCCATAGTTTTCCTTCGGAGTCTCTCAAGCAAACAGCAGAATGGCCAGCATAAGCTCCTGATACCCATTTCTCTAAAGTCTCAAAACCACCCCAACGACCTCTAATTTTTGATATTGCAAGAAAATCTCCAGAATGTATGTCATCAGTATTAGTAAGGTTGGTAACCCATGGCTGCGGACGTTTTTCAAATGAAGAACCCATATGTTTTTTGAGAAAACCAATATTTGAGTTCTCGCCCCATCCAGTGTTCGAGAACAAAGGAAGAACATCCCATAGTGCTGAAAGGGTTCCTAACATTCCTGCTTGCATTAGGAAAATTGAGATACCTTTATGTTTGACCTGTTTCAATTTTATTCCATTAGTATCATGAATTATGCTTAAATTAGTGCCCTTCTAACTTCATTTAAGAAATGATTGGGACTCACATATTCTAACTCAGCCTGAGACTCCCACTCTTTGATTTCAAGAGTATGTTCACGAGACAATACGTAGTAGTCCCATGTTACACGATATGGGGTTGCAAAGACGTAAAGGTCCATACATGTCCAACTGTGTGCATTGCTCACCTGCAGAATATTTTAATTTGAATACAAACATTGATATATAGAGAAGTAAAAGAATCCCACTGATAAAGCAATGACATTAAAATGGGAACTCTTTCCATCCAAGCACTGAAAAAGAAGGCACAAAAAGTAATATAAAGCAGATAAAAAATCCAATTTATAATTTTCCTCAATAATCTATCCATATACTATGCAGAGAACAAATCATATTATTAATAACACATACGCCATACGGATTTGGCCTTCCAAAATGTTTCCATTCTCAATAAACACCATAACATAGGTATTTCAACATAGCTGAGCTACAATTTCAACTAAATATTACCAACATACATAGTCAATGCAAAGACTGGGATTCTGTAGAAGAATAGTTCTCGTCCACAGAGTTCAGGTAAGTTTCAATGAATATTAGTCAGATACAAGTCACCTTTTAGAGTTACCCACGAAGAGAAGTAGAGCAAAGAATCAAGATTAGGTTTACTTCCACCCATTTTTCCACATCTATCTGGCTACCAATCAAGAGATATCAAATAGCGAAGGATAATCAGGACCAGCAGCGAATCATCCAGATCAATATTCCCCGTAAATATACTCAAAAAGAAAATATACTAAGCACAATCAATGAATCAATAACTATGTCTCAATCCCAGCTAATTGTGTACAGCTATATGAATCCTCTACATCCATTCCGCTCCATCTGTATTTCAAGGCAAATTATTGATTCTCTTCTCTAAATCAAGAGGATCTCATATTTATACAAGTCTCTAACCAGACTATAAGTCTACTGGTAAACACCATACCTAAGTGTAACACTAACAACTAATCTTAATAGAAAAATACTAAAAGAACAAGTAAAAAGATTTCATTTTTCACATCCAATTTACAAAAAGGAACAAAATGAAGTACAGATCTACGGTACTATTTACGAGTTCACGTGAACCCAACCGCTTTTTCCGGAGCCCTGCATATGTAATAAGAAATCCACCAAATATCCATAAATATTTGACCATGAACCTAATTATTACTGTATATTAACTTGAGTTCGTTAGGGGACCCATAAAATTCAAATCTTGGATCCGCCTTAGTTCCCAACCTACCCAACAACGAAACATATTGACTTATAAGCTATAACTATCAAAAAGCTCTTCCTTGGTATAAGGTTGCACTCAATCAATAAACACATATCCAAGAACTTCTACATAAGGAAAACAACTAAAGATACAACAAAACAATATGAAATTTCGAAAAATAGCTATTGCAAGTAGTTACTTGAACGGGGAAATCTCAGTAACTCAATTGGTTGACTAGCTAAACTTTCACCAGGGCGAAGATTCAATTCCCCATCTTGTAATCCCCTTCCCTTACCCCTACACCTACCCCCAAATATATATTTTTTAAAGTAAGTACTTGAATAAATAGCAAGATAGATTTGGGGAAAACCTTGATATGAAGGGTTCCTCCACCAAATTGACTATTAGATTTGTTGTGAAGCTCCAACCAAGCAATATTCTTGAAAAAGCAAGCACCTTTCCACTCCAGTGTATTATTCCCTTCAATTGAAGCAACCCCAACAAAAGTGGGCATAATATCTACTGCACTGTAAAGGGAGTTTAGTATAGGCCATGAAACTTGTCTTGGTAATAAAGGCAAAACATCTTTTGGATGAAATGGTGTTTTAAATCCATGAATCTGCCCTGAAAAAAACTGAAAAAGGAACAAGACAGTGATAAAGCTGTGATTTTTCAAGATTACAGCCATGGAAGTCTTCTATGGAAGCTTTGTTTGTTCAATATCAAGAAAATTGTTGGACTCCAGCGCTCATAGAAAATGGATTTTCACCATTTATATGAAAATTTGCTTACGTGAAGATCTTTTCCAGTTTTATTTATTTCGATTTTTTTATGAGAAAATGACAAAAATGGTCGTTTGAGCATATGTACCATTAAAATACTTTTTTTGTTGATAAAGTAAAAGAGACCTTGTCTTTTAAACTGATTAATAAATTAAGACAAATAAATTGAAATGAGATTTAACAAAAATAAGCTGAAATAAAGATTTATCATAAATATCAAATAAGTTTTATCGGATTCTAAAATATGCAATATAATAAAATGTACTAAAAGCTTTTAGGTACTTTTAAGTCAAAATAATTTTTAAAGCTAGTGTTTAGGTGAAATTAGAAACATGTTTATAAACATTTATGATTTTTGACTTATAAGTTTTTTCTTTGTTGAAATCACAGAATAAATCGTAGCTGCTATAACCTTTACCACAGACTTTACCCTTCGGGTGAACACTCTGTGGTGAACATATAAGTTATAAGCCAAAACATAATATAAATTACACATCAAAAAGCTACACTAAACTTTAAAAATTAATAAAAATAATAGAAATTACAAAATGGTAACAAATGTAAGTTCCAAGTTCCAACTATTTTTTATCCCCATAGTTTCTCTTAAATGTAGAGCCGTCAAAATGGGCTTAGCCCATGGGGCCGGTCCAACCCAATCCGTTATTGGGGTAGGGTTGAGTTGAAATAAGATTTTTCAAGCCTATTTAAAACGAGGGCTTATAAGCCCGACCCATATAAGCCCTTGACTATTGAGGCTTGATCGGGGTCGGGCCATGGGCCAAACTTTTTATTTAAGGGTAACTTATAATAATCTCATTACTATATAATCTAATTACTTAAATACGTGCTATGTTGTAATATTATGAATCTTACTAGATTTTGATACATCTAGATGTATGTATCTCGAAATATATGGACTCAAAATTAGGTTAATTTGTTCTTGATACACTCTATCCAAGTAGATTCACATGTATCTAGGATACATAGACGAATCTCACCCCCTCGCCTCCCTCCCATCTTGCTTGTCACTCTCTTATCTCGCTCGCGTATATGGTATGCGAGATACATGATAATTACACTAAATTTTTTGCTAGTGTTATTGAAACAGCATCATTGTTTGCCATATTTGATTTGAAAATCTTCTCATTTTTTTGATGTTATAGAATTATAAGTTTGAAAAGAGAAAAAATGAAAAAAAGGGCTAGCCCGCCCCAGCCCTCGCCCCTTCTAGGGTTGGGTAGGGTTGAGCATTTTTAGGCCCTACCAAATGAAGGGCCGGCCCACCCTAGCCCTTCAATTTCCCTAACCTGCGAGGCTTGGGATCGGTGGGGCTGGGCCGGCCCTTTTTGACAGCTCTAGACTTAAATCTTACAGACAAAATTAGGTAATGTTTGACGGTACTAAAAATATTAACTTCTGATAAATTTAAAGGACTGAAACTGTTCAATATATACTTAAAAGAAACTATTTTAACTCTAGTCTTAAATATAAGGGACTATTTTTGTCATTTTCTTAGTGTTGATAATATTTTATTTAATTAGTTATTTATCTCAATCAATAGGATATATTTTATTGCTTCAATATAATAAATAATTTTTTATCCAGGAAAAAAAAGGATTTTTTTCTTAATTTTATTTTCCTTTGTTTTAAATTTTTGTCAATTTCGTTTTCGTCTATATTACGTAATAGTGATAGAAAAGAAAATTCCTCGAATATACTAATAACAAATATTTCATCATCGTCAGTATTGATCACGTAATTTTGCATTTACGCAAGTTCAAGAAAAAAAAAAGTTCGATACATACTAAAATTAAAATAATAATTTAAAATATATTGTGACATTTTAATCGCCATGAGTTATGGTGAAATGGTTGAAATTTCTTCGGTCTTAAATCTCAATCAAAGTTCTTGTGTTTAAAATCTTAGGAATGAAAGAAAATATGTTAGGAGGTCTGACCCCAAAAATGAACTTGGAGTCTGTGATCCGAATTTAGTTAGGTTCCAATATAACTATAAAAAATCGAGTGGAAATTCATAACTATGGTAACTTGAAATAATATCTATTTGGATTTAATAGGATTTTATGGAGTGTGGGTTTATCTATTCCTTTGTTTTGCTAATATTTTCTTCCATTTTTGTTGTGCTTTTTGAGCTGTAATGATCTGTTTGTGCTCTGTGAGCTGGGTGTTTGACAGGTTGTTGCAAGGATTAGAACTGCTAATGGTATTGAGAGTGGAAGCCAAGCGGTTCGCAAAGTTTCTGATACTTCAGTGTGTGTGGCTGATAGAAAGTTTAACTTTGACATGGTTTTTGGTTTGGTAAATTTAACTCCCAACTTTCTGCCTTTTTAAGCTTTTTTGAATTAATTGTGCTTTTTAGATGGTGCTTAGTTCTTTTCGTGTCCACAATCCTTTTCATTTTAGTTTCTGATGTTCGTAAATAAGGAAAGGACTTAGCTAAGAGTTGAACAATGGAAGAACATACAGGCTATAGTGACTAGTTAGAATTAATTTAGTTGGTGTTGCACTCACATTAGATCAAATAGAGGTAAGTGTGAAATGTAGACCCTCTGGTTTTAGATAAGCACTAATTAACCATGAAGGGATAAACTTGTTGTCAATATTTAAACAACATGGGTCCGAATAGATGGTAAATGTACAATCACCTCCTATTAGTTTGGGATAGAGGCATATTTGTTTTGATTAAGGAGGGGTCTGATTAGTTTGGGATAGGGTTCCAGTAATAGAGGATTTTTTCTTATTTAAGCTGTTTTTTTTTATGATAACAGGAAGACATATTTCAATGGGTTGGTGTCCCCTTAGTTAAGGATGCATTGGAAGGTTACAACACTTCTCTCTTAGCTTATGGACATGTTGGTTTTACTTGTAAGAAATTGTTTGTGTTGGCTGATAGAGGATATCCAAGAAGATATTCTTGTCATCAAAGAGATGATCCTTTAAGATGAGAAGATATTCTTCATATCAAGATATGATCCTCTAAGATCTTAGGATAATTGTGATAATCTAGAATATCATTACTCTGTTTTTTCTCTTAATGTAAAATATATGATTCTGTATAATCCCATATTTCATGGGATTTAGGTGATTCTATTCCACAATCTCTTATGTATATATTAGGCCATGTATATGACATACAAACATATGAATGAATTATTCAACAATCTTATTCCACATGGTATCAGAGTCAGCCCCATCTCAATTTGTTGTTCACCGATGATGGACCCGCATTTAGAATTGTTCACGCTCCATTTGAGGTCTGGGCGTGCAGGGGAGTGTTAAGATGTCCCACATCAGTAGAGGGATGGAAATTTGGTCTCCTTATATGGACTTGGACAAACCTCCCTCATGAGCTAGTTTTTGGAGTTGAGTTAGGCCCAAGTGCCATATCTTCACATGGTATCAGAGCTTTAGGCTTATTCCTGACCAATTTTATTCATCCTATCTTGAAAAATCCCATTTTGCTATCGTTATTTGCTCAAACCATGTCTGAAAATGGTACTACCACAAACATTCCAGTCTCTGAAAATGTTTCTGCAACCGTAGAGAATAACTCTACAGTTTCAACTGGAGATTTACAACATTCAACTTCAACAGGTAGTTGTTCATTGGCCTTCACATGTATTTCTTACTCTTTTATTACTAATGTCTCAGACAAACTTTCTCCAATGTGGGTGGTTGATTCTGAGGTAATTGATCACATGATCAGTCTCTCTCATCTCTTCATATCATATTCCCCTTGTCCTAGCTATAAAAAAAATAACTATAGTTGATGGTTCAATTATCACTGTAGTTGGTCAAGGAGACATACCACTTGGAAAATCCTTGATACTTAAAGATGTCCTTCATATCCCAAAGTTATCTGCAAATCTCATTTCTATCCAGAAACTCACCAAAGATTCCAAATGCCAAGTAACTTTCTTCCCTTTATATTGCTTATTTCAGGAACAGAACACAAAGGAGATGATTGGGCGTGCTAGTGAGAAAGGTGGTCTTTATTGTTTGGATTTCCACAATGGTGAATATATATCTAAGAATTCCTTGTCTAGTTCATTTTTGTCTGAGTCTATCATGTCCAATAAAGAGAAAGTATGGCTTTATCATCGTCGGTTAGGCCACCTTTACTTTTATGTAATCAAAAGGTTGTTTCCATCTTTGTTCAAAGATTTAAGTGTGGAGTCTTTTCATTGTGATGATTATGAAATTGCAAAACACAAATGTATTTCCTTTCCAATTAGTCACAAAAAAAGTCAAACTCCATTCTCTCTCATTCATAGTGATATTTGGGGACCCTCTCCCATTCCTAATATTTCTGGTGCTAGATGGTTTGTGTCATTCATTGATGATTGTACAAGAGTTACGTGGATCTATTTGCTAAAGCAAAAAACTGATGTCAGTCAAATTCTTCCTACCTTTTTTAATATGATCAAAACTCAATATGATGTGCCAATTAAAAGATTCCGATCTGATAATGCGAAGGACTACTTCAATCAAAACCTCTCTGTTTTCTTCCAAAAAGAGGGAATTATTCATGAATTTTCATGTGTCAATACTCCTCAACAAAATGGGATAGCAGAGAGAAGAAACTGTCTATTACTTGACATTACTAGATCATTGTTGTTTCATAAAAAGGTGCCAAAATAGTATTGGGGGGAAGCTGTCCAAACTGCTGCACATCTTAGTAACAAAATGCCATCAAGAATTCTGAACTTTCAAAGTCCACTTTTTACTCTTGGGAATTTCTTTCCAAATTTCAAAATTTCCAATAAATTGGTTCCTAGAATCTTCGAAAGTGTTGCCTATGTTCATATTCATTCTCAAAATAGAGGCAAATTATACCCACGTGCTCATAAGTGTGTTTTCATAGGATATTCTCCTACTAAAAAAGGTTACAAGTGTTATCAACCATCATCAAATAAATTCTTTGTTTCAGCGGATGTCACATTTGATGAGAGTGAATCCTTTTTTAATCATTCTTACAATCAAGGGGAGTCATTGAAGGGAGATGAACCTCTAGACTTGTCACTATTTGAGTTGTCCATTTCTAGTCGTGCCAAATTATTGCTTGAGTCACCATTTCTTCGGTCACATGAGTTTCTAAATCCAAATGAACCCATTGAGTCTCTTAATCCAAATATAGATAATGGAATTCTAGAAAATAATCTACCATTGCAGGTATATTTCAGAAGAAAGAGACAAACTGATCAAACTAGTCAGTTGCAATCATCTCTTCAAGTTACTACTCCTAATACCCATCCTGAACCTGTTGAACCATCAGAAACAACAAACCAAACTGATCATGAAGAATAATTTAACCAACCTAATGACCTTGACCTTCCCATTGCACTCAGAAAAGGAACCAGATCTTGCACACAACACCCTTTGAGCCTTTCTATGACATATCAAAATCTATCCCCAAGTCATAAAGCTTTTCTCTGTAACCTCCACACAATTCCTATCCCTAGAAATTTGTCTGAAGCATTAGGAAATAAAGAATGGGAGAAAGCTATGAAGGTAGAAATGGAAACGTTGGAGAAAAATAAAACTTGGGATATTGTGGAATTACCAAAAGAAAAAAGGTCGGTCGGATGCAGATGGGTGTTTACAGTGAAATATAAGTCAGATGGGTCCATAGAAAGATATAAAGCACGTTTGGTAGCAAAGGGTTATACACAGACCTATGGAATTGATTATTTGGAGACTTTTGCCCCAGTGGCAAAAATGAATACAGTGAAAATCTTATTATCATTAGCTGCAGTTTTTAATTGGAACCTACAACAATTTGATGTAAAAAATGTCTTTTTATATGGAGAATTAGATGAGGAGATCTATATGGAGGTGCCACCTGGTTTTGAAAGCAAGAAGGGAATGGTGTGTAGACTGAAGAAGGCACTTTATGGATTAAAGCAATCGCCTCGTGCATGGTTTGGAAGATTTACAAAGGTTATGATCAAGCTAGGGTATCGACAAAGTCAAGGAGACCACACCTTGTTCGTACGACACTTAAAAACAGGAAATGTGACAATATTGTTGGTTTATGTGGATGACATCATAGTAACAGGTGATGATTCAGAGGAGATACAAAATTTGAAGAAGTGTTTACTCAAGGAATTTGACATCAAAGAGCTTGAAAAATTAAAGTATTTTTTGGGAATCGAAGTGGCACACTCAAAACAAGGAATCTTTATTTCCCAACAAAAATATGTGCTTGATTTGCTGAAAGAAACAAGAAAATTAGGGTGTAAACCAGTGGCTACACCAATTGAATATAATCATAGATTGTGCAATGCTCCAGAAGATTCTATGGTAGATAAAGGCTTGTATCAAAGACTTGTAGGGAAATTAATTTACTTGTCCCATACAAGGCCGGACATTGACTTAGGGCTAGAAAGATAGGATTCTTCATACAAAGCCAACCGGGAACCTTCTTCATTTGCTGTAAGTGTTGTTAGCCAATTTATGCATGATCCTAGAGAAATGCATCTTCAAGCTGTCAATCGGATTCTACAATATCTTAAAGGAAGTCCAGGAAAAGGACTATTATTCAAAAGAGGAGGAGACATGGTTATAGAGGCTTATACAAATGTGGACTATGCTGGTTCATTAGTGGATCAAAGGTCAAGTTCAGGATATTGCACTTTCTTAGGAGGAAATCTGGTGACTTGGAGGAGTAAAAAACAAAATGTAGTAGCTAGATCAAGTGCAGAATCTGAGTTTTGATCTATGGCTATGGGAGTTTGTGAGTTGTTAGGGTTAAAGATAATCCTTGATGATTTGAAGATAAGATGTGAAGGACCTATGAGACTATATTGTGACAATAAATCAGCAATAAGTATAGCTCATAATCATGTACAACATGATCGCACTAAGCATATTGAGGTAGACAGACATTTCATTAAGGAGAAACTAGATAGCGGACTCATTTGTACGCCATTTGTATCTACAAAAGATCAGGTGGTTGATGTTTTAACAAAAAAGATTGCCAAACAATGTGTTTCAAGATCTAATAAGCAAGCTAGGAATGAAAGATATCTATTCACCTGCTTGAGGGGAAGTGTTGGCTGATAGAAGATTTCCAAGAAGATATTCTTGTCATCAAAGATACGATCCTCTAAGATGAGAAGATATTCTTCATATCAAGATATGATACTCTAAGATCTTAGGATAATTGTGGTAATCTAGAATATCATTACTTTGATTTTTTTCTTAATGTAAAATATATGATTCTGTATAATCCCAGATTTAATGGGATTTAGGTGATTCTATTCCACAATCTCTTATGTATATATAAAGCCATGTATATGACATAGAAACATATGAATGAAATTATTCAACAATCTTATTCTGCAGTTTGCAGTGTCAAAGTGATGCCAGTAAATGTTGTTGAAATATATAACATGATCACCATTGTCATCATAAGGATGCCTCGAAGATTTTGCAACTGCTAAGCCAAAAGTTTAGGCAAAGGAACACTTGATAAGTGACTCTATGAACGTGTTATGATTTGAAAGAAACTGTAATAGAGTTCCAGTTATTCAGGCATTTTACTTGTTTTTAAAACTGGTGCAGGCATTTGGTAAATGTCCTCTCTGAAAGGAGTCAGTCCAGGAAACTTGAGGATGTTTCGTATAGCAGTTCCGCTTTGACTCATTTAATGAGAGAATCTCTTGGAGGGAATGCTAAACTCTCTGTCATATGGCCATTAGCCCAGAAAACAAGTATTTCCTTTTTAAACTCACTTAGATTTTCTTTTTTACAAATATCAAAGAGATGCTTCATGTTTTACTATATTCATATCATCGGGATCAACTTGCATATTAAAAAATCAGTTTTCTCTTTTTAAATGTCACTAATTTGAGGAATATCTATGTAGGCATAATAGTGAAACAGTAAGCACTCTGAGATTTGGCAAACGGGTGAAACTCATACCAAATAGTCGCGAAGAATCCAAAAGTAGAAGAATACAATGAAACTCATACCAAATAGTCTATAACAATCCAAGAGTAGAAGAATACAGTGAAACCTAACATGCTCCTCATCAATATATTCTCCATCGAAATGCTTCAGCCAACTGTGTTTGTTTGCGAACCAAGATTAGAGCTTTGTGTCACGAACTTAGAGTGATGGCTAAAGTTCCGTGTGGCCCTTGACGGTTTACTCACTAATCTTTCAAGCTTCTTGTAAACTCAAGGAAGCCTTTAGGACTTGGTTTGCTAAGAGAATGTTTAAGGAAAGGTTTTGGAAAGAACAAAGAGAGAGCTTTTTGAAGAAGGCTTTGTATTAGGCTTTGGAAGATTGCTACAACTTGCTTGGTGCCTTTGCAAATGGTGGCACCTCTATTTATACTACTCTCTAAGGACTAAAGTGTAATTAATATTTACATGAGAAGTCCCTCAAATATTTACACTTTGACCCCTATCTAGAGAATTCTACATTTCTCTAAAGTATTCTT
>JAJOOF010003412.1:0-30402 GCA_029582545.1 Solanum lignicaule | reverse complement strand
TGAGGGTCTCCTGGAAACAGCCTCTCTACCTTCACGAGGTAGTGGCAAGGTCTGCGTACTATCTACCCTCCCCAGACCCCACCTAGTGGGATTTCACTGGGTTGTTGTTGTTGTTGTTGTTGTTGTACTGTCACTTTGAGATGTGGTTCTTGAGCTGAGGGTCTCCTGGAAACAGCCTCTCTACCTTCACGAGGTAGTGGCAAGGTCTGCGTACTATCTACCCTCCCCAGACCCCACCTAGTGGGATTTCACTGGGTTGTTGTTGTTGTTGTTGTTGTTGTACTGTCACTTTGAGATGTGGTTCTTGAGCTGAGGGTCTCCTGGAAACAGCCTCTCTACCTTCACGAGGTAGTGGCAAGGTCTGCGTACTATCTACCCTCCCCAGACCCCACCTAGTGGGATTTCACTGGGTTGTTGTTGTTGTTGTTGTTGTTGTACTGTCACTTTGAGATGTGGTTCTTGAGCTGAGGGTCTCCTGGAAACAGCCTCTCTACCTTCACGAGGTAGTGGCAAGGTCTGCGTACTATCTACCCTCCCCAGACCCCACCTAGTGGGATTTCACTGGGTTGTTGTTGTTGTTGTTGGGAATACATAGTCCCCATATACTTTTGAAGAAATGAACTTCAACTTTACTCTTTAATCTCTACTCAACTTGAACTTTAAGTCTTAAAACAAAGTTATAACATTTAAAAAAGACTTTTGAAAAACTCTAAGAACTTCTTTTGACTTGACTCTTATTTCTCTTGACTTTAATCTTAACTTTCTTTGAATTGGATTATGGATTCAAGTTTCATGATCTCATGCTTATGGATGATTTCATGATGTTTAGATGTACCTTAGAGTGTTGATCAACTAGAAAACATAGGTACATTGCCAAGGAACAAGTACTAAAAGGTGGGGAACGAATGGGGAGAACTGGGGTCCTTGGCGCTCTGAGAGGCGCGGGGCGCTAGCCCTCACAATTCAGAGAACAAGTTGGGGAGCGCTGGCTGGCGTGACGCCCCAAGGATGAAACTTCAGAAACCCTTTCGGAGCGCTCTGGCTGGCGCGACACCCCACATCCTTTCCCAGGTGTTTGACGACTTTTCTTGCTCGTTTTTTATCTCTAAACCCTCTAAACTTCAATGGTTCTTTTCCCAAACACTTAGAATCATTTGTACCCTCAATATACATCAGATTCTACTCAAAAAACACAACTAACAACATGAATCAATCTCAAGAAAACTCCAACAACAACACCCACAAGAATTCAAACAAATTTCATCAAGAACTAAATGATTTACTTTCAAATCTAATAACTTCACTGAAATTGATTCATGATTGGCGCGTGGGTGAACTAACCCAACACTATGTGATCTCACATACCTTGTAGGGATCACCCCTGACGAAATTCATAAGCTAAACTCGACGATCTTGACGAATCTTGTTTCTCTTCTCCTTTCTCCTCTTCTTTTCTCTTTTCTCCAAGCCCTAGTGTATTTTGGTAAAAGCGTAACCTGATCTAATTCTTATTAGACACTAACTTAATTTCCAAAGACGAAATAAAATAATTGGGCAAGGAAAAGACCAAACTACCCTTTCAAAATTCGGATTGGACTTTCCTTATTCCAACAGCCCAACTTCCAAAGGGCCTAACTCACTCATACGAACTCAGAATCGCGCAAACTCAGCGGTGCTGGAAATATCTTGGATACCATATCTGGAAGTACCTCTAAATCATCCTGAGATAGAAGTTATGGCCGTTTGAAGTTGGCCAAAACTCAAGTTATTCTAACTTAACAAAATTTCCAAATTTTCATTCTTTCCAAAAATGACTATTTTCAATTATTAGCTTCTTCCTAGTTATTTCAATTTGCGAGATGTTACAACATCTCTCCCTTGGGAATATTCATCCTCGAGTGAGATTACTTTTACTAGGCTAAGGGTGTAACATGCAACATTCCGTTCGAACACCCATAAGCAAAAGCAAAACAACATGCCAACTTATAAATAAATACTAAGGAAGGATTAATACCTTAATTCGGAACTTCTCCGGATTCGAAGAGATGTGGATATCTCTTCTTCATATCCTCCTTAACTTCCCAAGTAGCTTCTTCAACAAATTGGTTCCTCCAAAGGACTTTGACTGATGCTACCTCTTTTGTTCTCAACTTGCGAACTTGGCAATCTAGAATCTGAACCGGAATCTCTTCATAAGATAAGCTATCCTTGATTCCAATATCTTCAGTTGGTATGATAAATGAAGGATCTCATATGCACTTCTTCAACATGGAGATGTGGAACACCGGATGGACTGCTGCTAATTCTTGTGGTAGTTCTAACTTATAAGTTACATTGCCAATCCTCTTGGATATTTTGTAAGGGCTAATATACACTAAGCTTCCCCTTCTTTCCAAATCTCATGACACTCTTCATGGGTGAAACTTTCAAGTATACTCAATCATCTACTTCAAACTCTAACTTTCTTCTCCTAACATCAATGTAGGATTCCTGATGACTCTACGCCGTTTTCAACCTCTCTTGAATAACTTTCACCTTCTTCATAACTTGATGAACTAAATCTGGTCCTATCAACCCTGCTTCACCAACTTCAAACTATTCAATAGGAGATCTGCATCTTCTCCCATAAAGAGCTTCACATGGAGCCATTTGGATCATGGTAATTCTTCTCGTGAACTTTCAACTGTCTGGAGGAATAAGCTATAATTTTGCCATTCTGCATTAATACGCATCCTAAACCAACCCTAGACGTATCACAATATACAACAAAGTCTTGTGTACCTTCTAGTAAGGTCAATACTGGGGCAGTAGTCAACTTTTTTTTCAATTCTTGAAAGCTTTTCTCACAAGCTTCAGACCATTGAAACTTCACTGTCTTCTGGGTTAACTTGGTCAAAGGGGATGAAATAGATGAGAACCCCTCTAAGAACCTTCTATAATAGCCAGCTAATCCCAAGAAACTCCTAATATCAGTTGGAGATGTGGGTCTAGGTCAATTCTGCACTGCCTCAATTTTTTGAGTATAAACTTTAACTACCTCTCCAGACACAACGTGGCCTAAGAATGCCACAGACTCAAGCCAAAACTCACACTTAGAGAACTTGGCATACAACTCTCTATCTTTTAAAGTCTGAAGAACTATTCTGAGATGGCTAGCATGATCTTCCTCATTCCTCGAATAGATTACTATGTCATCAATGAACACGATAACAAACATATCTAAATAAGGCTTGAATACTTTATTCATAAGGTCCATGAATGTTGCAGGTGCATTGGTCAAACCAAAGGACATGACCAGAAACTCATAATGACCATAACGGTTCTTGAATGTTGTCTTTGGAATATCACATTCCCTTACCTTCAACTGATGGTAGCCTGATATGAGGTCTATCTTTGAGAAACACGAAGCACCCTAAAGCTGATCGAAAAGATCATCAATTCTCGGAAGAGGATACTTATTCTTGATGTTAACCTTGTTCAACTAACGGTAATCTATACACATCCTAAGGGAACCATTTTTCTTTCTCACAAATGGGACCGGAGCGCCCCAAGGTGAAATACTTGGTCGAATGAAACTTTTCTCTAAAAGACCTTTCAACTGTTTTTTATCTCTTTCAACTCTGCTGGGGCCATTCTATATGGCGGAATAGATATAGAACGAGTATCTGGAAGAATGTCTATACCGAAGTCTATTTCTCTCTCAAGAGGGACTCCGGGAAGATCATCTGGAAAGACTTCTGGGAACTTTTTTACTATTGAAACTGATTGAATAGGAGGTATCTCAACACTAGAGTCATTAACTTGGACTAAGTGATAGACACACCCCTTGGAAACCAACTTTCTCGCCTTAAGGCACGAAATAAAACGACCCTTAGGCACTGTTGAACTGCTCTTCAACTCTATAACTGGTTCACTGGAAACTAGAACTTGACTACTTGAGTTCTACAATCTATTGATGCATAACAGGTATGAAGCCAGTCCATACCTAGAATGATATCAAACTCTACCATGTCTAACTCAACTAAATCAGCCATGGTACTTTTGTGATTGACAGAAATGGAACAATCACGATAGAACCTTTTTGCTAGAATAGACTCACTATCAGGTGTAGAAACACTGAAGGACTCAAGAAGTTGCTCAGGAAGAACATCAAAATTGAAGACTCGAATCATACCAGTGACAACATTTGGCGAATCCTCTTGCTCTTGGCGACTAGCGATAGCATAAAGACGGTTTCCTTCTACGTCTGCCCTTGAAGTAGCTCATTTAGATGCAGCTCTGTCTGGTGAAGCAACTGAAGAAGACTGGGCTCGATTGCCTCCCATTACCATTACATTGTTTGCTCTTAGGACACTCTCTCATAAAATGATCATTCTGGCCACACTTGAAGCAACTAGTGGAGTCATCACGACACATCCTTGAGTGGCTCCTACCACACTTAGCACATGCAGGAGTCTTAGTACCCCCTTGTTCCTTACTACCTTGCGAATGTGTAGGTCTAGCTCTGAAGTTCTGAGAATTCTGACTATTGTACTCCCATTTGTTCCTTGGTACAGGTGCACTAGCAGATGATGGAGCAGGTCCTTCTGCTTATGTTGGAAAGAGGTCCGGTTCACATTACTCTTTCGTGCTCGAATTTATTCCCTGTTGTCTTAGCCCTCTTATTCTCAAACTCTTCTCTATCCTTCAGCTGGTTCTTCTCAACTCGTTGCACATGGATCATCAGCATGGCTATGCCCATGTAACCTATTAGCATGATTGTCTTACTTTCCTTACTTGACAGACGAGGCAACTCAACAACGAATAAACTCATCCTGCTCCTCATGTCGGCAACCATCTCTTAGCTCACGGGGAAAGAAACGCCACATGAAAGCACTCTCAAAACAGCCCAACTCACAATCGATTACGCGTAAGCAGGAGTAGAAAGAAACTTTATAGAGATTAACTCTATCGCACGAAATTAATATGAAATAAATGAGATATTTCCTAAATGTTGCAGCCTCCTCCTAATTATAGATGTGGCGCGCTTCACACCGATAACCAAGACTCTACAGACACGGCTTCATAGACTCCCTAGGACTCTTGAACTCTGTGCTCTAATACTAAGTTTGTCAAGCGCCGAGCCTACACCCTGGACGTGGCCGGCACTCGAGAACCATTGCTGGCCCCAAGCGAACCCTTGGCCTGGCTTACTTACTCAGCGGAACACTTAACTCTTGAAGAAAAATACTTTTAAAGTAAACTGAACTGCTCAAAATATAACTTAGAATGTATTATAATAACATTCACTGCCAAAGTGGCAACTCAAGTCTCAACTTAACTGAAAAGGAAAAGTAAAGACTCATGAACTAACATCACTAACTCTGTGTATCAAGCCTCTAAACTCTGAGGGATGTCGGGACAAGACCCCCGATCATCCTAACAACTGAAATAAGCAAGCAATGAAACAAAACATAACCAAAGGGATTCTCCGGAAATCAAGGAGGCTCACCAACTGACTCTGAGTGATCGACTGGATCAACGATGCACTGGATGTTGATCCTGGTTACCTATGTCTGCATCATAATAAGATGTAGGCCAACTGGCATCAGTATAATGAATGTACGAGTATGCGAGTTGGAATGCTAAACATAACATAGGCTTGAAAGGAATATGAAGAACTTACCTAGCACAACTCAACTCAACATAATTGAACTCATTTCAATATAAAGTAGTTTAAAACAAGTGCAATATAAAGAAAAGTTGTTTAAAACATGATGTGAACTCTGAAATGTATGTAAAAATACAATAAATTGTGTATATAAGAATACAATTACTTTTGTGGGAGTTTCTTAACCGACAACCATCACTTAAGAGCTATCATGATGATACAGCGTTTTGCCTCACGCTGCCAGGGCCGTCCTATACCTTGTCGGGGGTATAAAACGTGAACTACTAAGTGGATCCACTAGTCTATGCTAAAAAACACTAAAGAAATCATCTAAAGAGTATGACCCTTTTCTATCCATAATGGCTACATGATTTATGGGGGCTGTGAGTTGTCTGAACTCTCCCCCATATCGGTGCTCAATACTACTCCCAAAAATGTGATATTAGCTCTTATGTTTAAAAACATACTTCTTTCTTTGATTTGAGATTAGTGCTCAAAAACTTAGCTCAAAGGCTATCGTGGAAATCAAAGTTTCCTCTCTTGCTTCATTTAGAAAGCGATTACTCTTTTCTTAAAACTAGCCCGAAGGCTCTTTGGAAATCGAGGTTTCCTTTCTTGTTTAAATGTGAAAAAACTTTACACCCTTTGGAATACATAGTCCCCATATACTTTTGAAGAAATGAACTTCAACTTTACTCTTTAATCTTTACTCGACTTGAACTTTATGTCTTAAAATAAAGTTAAAACATTTGGAAAAGACTTTTGGAAAACTCTAAGAACTTCTCGTGACTTGACTCTTACTTCTCTTGACTTTGATCTTAACTTCCTTGAATTGGATTATGGATTCAAGTTTCATGATCTCATGTTTATGGATGATTTTATGATGTTTAGATGTACCTTAGAGTGTTGGAATCAACTAGAAAACATAGGTACATTGCTAAGGAACAAGTACTAAAAGGTGGGGAACGAATGGGGAGAACTGGTGTCCCTGACACTCTGAGAGGCGCGGGGTGCCAACCCTCAAAATTCAGAGAACAAGTTAGGGCGCGCTGGCTGGCGCGACGCCCCAAGGGTGAAACTTCAGAAACCTTTTTGAGGCGCGCTGGCCACCCCCTTCCCCAGGTGTTTGATGACTCTTCTTGCTCGTTTTTCATCTCTAAACCCTCTAAACTTCAATGGTTCTTTTCCTAAACACTTAGAATCATTTGTACCCTCAATATACATCAGATTCTACTGGAAAAACACAACTAACAACATGAATCAATCTCAAGAAAACTCCAACAACACCACCCACAGGAATTCAAACGAATTTCATCAAGAACTCAAGGATTTACTTTCAAATCTAATAACTTCGCTGAAATTGAATCATGATTTGCGCATTGGTGAACTAACCCAACGCTATGTGATCTCACATACCTTGTAGGGATCACCCCCGACGAAATCCACAAGCTAAACTCGTCGATTTTGACGAATCTTGTTTCTCTTCTCCTTTCTCCTCTTATTTTCTCTTTTCTCCAAGCCCTAGCGTATTTTGGTAAAAGCGTAAATTGATCTAATTCTGATTAGATCCTAACTTAATTACCAAAAACGAAATAAAATAATTGGGCAAGGAAAAGACCAAACTACCCTTTCAAAATCCGGATTGGACTTTTCTTATTCCAACAACCCAACTTCCAAAGGGCATAACTTACTCATACAAACTTAGAATTGTGCAAACTCAGCGGCGTTGGAAAGATCATTCCAAGAGATTTCCTACCATATCTGTAAGTACCTCTAAATCATCCTGAGCTAGAAGTTATGTCCGTTTGAAGTTGACCAAAACTCAAGTTATTCTAACTTAACAAAATTTAAGTTATGACCGTTTGAAGTTGACCAAAACTCAAGTTATTCTAACTTAACAAAATTTTCAGATTTTCATTCTTTCCAAAAATGACTATTTTCAATTATTAGCTTCTTCCTAGTTATTTTAATTTGCTAGATGTTACAGATAAAGACCTAAAATATGTCATTCTTTTTATTGTGTTTGGACGTGAAAATACAGTTCATTTTTTGTGAATGATCTGAGCATGATGATCCTAGCTACCAATCAATGGACTTGCCAAATTTGATTATGGACATTAGTTTTGCAAATACCATAATCAAGATTGTGAAATTGAGTGTATGCATTCTATCCAACAGTATTTTCTAAGTTCTTACTTCTTATATTTTGCAGAAGCTCCACTTTAGATTGTCTGCATGATAAAAATTATACAAGATGGATTTAGCATTTGTGGGAGGTCAAAGCGTTCGCGGAGTGTAGGGCACATTCGTGGGCTCAGGTATGAGCTGTCTGGCTGCACTTACGAACAGGGGTGCGCATTTGCGAAGTACCTCTGGCAGTGTTTCGATCCAAATTTGAGGTTTCTTCCCCATTTTCCATTGGAGCTTTGAGAACTCGATGGAGGCGATTTCAAGTGAGTTTTTCAAGATAAAATAGTTGGGTAACATTTCTTGACTTTAAATCTTCAATTACCCATTATTAAAATTGGATTTATGTGTTCAAATTGAGATTTTGGAAGGATAAATTGAGGGTTTTCGTGAATTTGAGTTGTGGATGTAAAATTGGGTTTGTGAACTAATTTCAAATCCTTTTTCCAAATGGTTTTCACCAACGAGTTCCCAATGCCTTGAGTAATGTTTTCAAGTAAATATTTTCAGATTTAAACCTCAATTTCGGAGTTGATTTTTTGAGTTTATTGACCTTTTTGTCTAAATTGCTTGAGTTGGACAGTGTTAATTCTGGAATCTTATTATAATTACTTGATTGAACTAGATTGTAGGGCATTTGATATCGTTCGAAAGGAGAAGGCTCAAGCTTCGGATTGATTAATTGATTGAATTAAGGCAAGTGGTCTCTTAAACTTTGTAACCTAGTAGAATCATCTATTTCCTTTCATTGTGTGTTGGGGAGTAATGGGATTGAGGGAAAGGCTCATTGTTGCACTTGTTTAAAGAAAAGGGGATTAAAGAAAATGTGACTTGTTGATCATAATGCTTGTGAATTGCCTTGTTGTGACCCTTATTTGATTGATTGATGAAGTGCTTTGATGGCACAAATGTGGACTTGAATTGTCTGAATTGTTGTCTCTTTCTTATGGTGTGACATTGCTTATTTGTGTTGATTGTTGAACACCATGATGAGACATGTGATATAAGGCCGAAGGGAAATAATTCCGGCTAGTAATATTAAGCCGAAGGGAAATGGGTTCCGGCTAGTGATTTGATAGAAAGTCGAAGGAAAATGGTTCCGGTTAGTGATTTGATAGTAACTCGAAGGGAAATGGTTCCGGCTAATGATTCGATATAAAGCCGATGGGAAATAGATCCGGCTAGTGATAATGTGCAGAAGGGAAATGGTTCCGGCAAGATTTTCATTAATTTCAGAGATCAGATGCTAATGGGAGTGAAGGAAGAGGTGGTTGACTCTCTCCTGAATTGTCTTGCAAAAATAGCATATGGTGACCAACTGCAATGTCTTCCTATTCAGGTTGTCTAGAGTAAAACAAGCATTGTTTAGTATGCCTCCAACTGAAGCATTTAATCTTCATAGGTAGATTGGTCTTCGATACTTTCATGGCCATTTATCAGTTACTTGACTTTGTTAGCATACTTGTCTGTATCATTCTTTCACTGTGAATATACCTTTGCTTCCCCACCTTAGCCTATCTAGTTTACTTTCATCAAAACTGTGAGCTTTCACCATTGCTAATATTTCCATCAAACTCCCAAGTTCCTAGTCCTGCAAAAACCTTTCAAATGCACATCCCAAGTGTTGTTGGTCCTGTTTTGAGCAATTGAGGAGTCCTTATTTATATCAATGTTGAAGATATTGGGATATTCCTCCTTGAGAGTTGTATTGTTTCACCATCAATCCTTCTAGAACTTGATATACATACCATCCCCAGGTTACAAGGGAATTCCATGAGAGAATTTAGAGTCTATATTTCCAAAGCCTAACTCCATAAGACAGATTGACGGTGTTTGAGCTCCATTTTTCCTTTCTACCATGTTTGGCAATGATCACATCCTTCATGACACTACCATCACCAGAGCCATATATATAATGCCATTTCATAAGTAAGGATTTGTTATGAATTGTCAAATCTTAACCCCCAAGGCCCCATTGCATTTTGGAAGCAAAACTTTGTCCCATATTATCAAGTGAAACTTTTGAGTACTGCTATTGCAGTCCCATAGGAAATTTCTCATGATTCTCGCACCTTCTTTGGAATGGGAAACAGGGACATAAAATAGGTTAGTATACTATCTAGAATACTCTTGATAAGTGTGAGTCTTCCACCCAAAGAGAGATGTTGAAATTTCCCCATTCCATATATCATAAACTTCAATTTGGCACCCAAGGGGATGCCTAAATAAGTGCTAGAAAGTAAACCAATTTTGCACCACAGAATTTCTGCAAGCTCCTCTGTGTTATTTACATTTTTAACAGGGACAAATAATACTCTCCAACATGTTGATCTTTAAACCTGATGAAGTTTCAAAAAACATCAGTGTAAGATTCTTGTTAGAGGACTTGGACTTCTTTGCATCACAAAAAATTAGAGCATCATTAGCATATAGTAAGTGAGAAATGGTCAAAGTGTTTCCTGAGTTTGAGCCCACACTAAATCCATGTATCCATTGCAATTGTCTGGCCTTTTCCAACATTTTGTGTAGTCCTTCCATATCCAAGATGATGGAGAGAGAGGCTGTCCTTGTCTAATTCATTTTTGTGAAGAGAAAACCCCAATTGGTCCTTTGTTTATCAAGATTGAATATTTTAACTACGGAGATACAATATCTGATCCATTTAAGCCATTTGGTGCCAAAGCCATTTTCTTCATAATAGAGAATCGATTTAACTTGTCAAAAACCTTTTCTTAATGAAGCTTGCATATGAATCCAGGGACTCCTGATTTAATCCTTCAATACATGACCTCATTAGTAATTAAGGATGCATCAGTTATTCTCTTCCATTGATAAATGCATTTGGTGACTAGAAACCAGTTTCCCAGGTACTTTCTTCAACCTTTTTGCTAAAAGTTTGGCCACTATTTTATTGACATTGCCAACAAGACTTTAGGTCTAAAGTCTCTCATTTCCATAGCCCCATTCTTCTCGGGAATCAATGAGGTGAAAGTGGCATTACATGATCTCACCATATAGCAGTGTTAGTGGAAGTGGTTGATTGCCCCCAAAATATTAGTTTTATGAACTCCCATGACTTCGAGAAGAAATCCATTGTTGTGGGAAGAGATCTATGGAGATGTGAGGGAGGGATCCAAAGAGATATTTTGGGAGGAATTAGGGGTAGGTTTATGGAGAAGGGATATTACTTGGGTGTTGGGTGAGATTTTAATACTATAAGATCTTGGAGGAGAGAATGGGTTGTAGGGTGATTTTGTAGTGCCATGGAATAGTTTTCGACATTTATTGTCGTTCTTTACACGCTTGCCTACCTGCATATACACTTGATCTCTAATTTGCAAGTCAGTCAATCTACATGATAACCTTATAACAAATTCAATTGTTTTTCGAGTAAACAAAAACGTGTACGTTTTTGCCGAAAACCTAAATAATAAAGTGAAGTGTGATTATGAAAATGTATACTAAGAATTATTTTCTTTCTCTTCAAATCCCAATAAGATTTAAGAAAAAAAATCTGTAACATTAGTTCACCTTCGTAAAGAGAAATAAAGTGAAATTTTTATTAAAAAAATTCTATATAAGAAGAAAATGAAATTCTTTTCATTTGTCAAAAGAATGTGGAAAAGACGGTACTTTTAACTATTCTTATAATAAAGCAAATAAAAGTTAAATCTTACAGTTGGATGCTCTCAATAAAGATTACAGTTTGACCGTTGGGCACCTGTCAATGTATGGGGGTTATTATCGTCATTTTCCTCGTATCCGAATCTCACTCATCATCACAGCTAAACAATCATCCCACATTTTTCACCTATTTGTTTACACACTATAAAGTGAACCAAATATCCAACCTTTGTATGCTATTTGCTACAATTTACCTATGTTCTAAAGGCATGTCCTAAATCTCTCTTTTCCATTCTTTAAGGTTGTTTTCGGTTTAATTTCTTATTCGAGTTGGATCTTGATTCAATGTACACCTTGTGGAACTTTTCCCCCCTTTTTTTGGCACTTAATGGAATTTAATTGCAGAAACAATTGAGTTTTGCCCATACATGTTTGAATTTATGCTTATCTAAGTTTTGTTTCTTGGTTTTCAGAATTTCAATTATTAGTGTGGTATGATCAAAAGCAGATTTTTTGTTCTTAAAATTTAAATCTTTGTCGAGATTGATTTTAATTTACCTGTGATTTATCATTTTTTTATCGTGATGATTCATTTCTCGTTGTTCTCCAATCGAGAACATAGCTTCTTTTGGAATATTATTACAGTATTTTTTAACCTGCGTATGTTTAATCCAACTGGTGCTTCGGCCAATCGAGAACATAGCTTCTTTTGGAATATTATTACAGCTTTTTTTAACCCGCGTATGTTTAATCCAACTGGTGCTTCGGTTATTCTGTCTTTTATCTTTACAAAAAGAAAATTGGGTTTCGGGCCATCTAGCCTGTAAACTCTAGATACATGATTAGTAATTTGAGAGATTGATGGGAAATTTTTTATTATTATTTTGACGAATTAAAAAGTTCATCCAAAAGATGCAAAAAAAGTAGTACATTTGAGCTTACAAATTTATGAAAAGAAAGTTAGGAGAACAGCCTAACAAAATCTCATAATTAAATTTCCTCACTTTATTTGGAAATCAATTGGAAAATGCAAGGATATTGGGTTGGAAGGGTATACTATATTAGGTGGGATATTCATGATCTTAACTTTAATGAGAAATCACAGACATCACTGAAAAAGTTGAGTAAGAGATGGCTTTAGTAGACATGACCTCCCTCCTCTGGCCGCACACACACACACACATAGGGTCAGTGTTGGATTCCAGGTCATCAAAGGTGTATCCTGGATTGTAAGAGGATAGGTGCACTTTACTATCCTTTGGTTTGATTCCATAAAATTTTATGACAAGCAAACTATTATGAAATAATATCATTAAATTTACAACTGTTGTGTGTATGTAAATTAATCATAACCAACCACCAAGCTCTTGTCCTCCACGGCCGTGTAATAGAAACAGCTAGTCTCGGGCGAACACCATACATGGCACGATAAGTATGAAGGGTAGTGGGTGGCTATCATACCCTTTGTATAACTCAAGGAGAATCACACCCGAAAAGCTAGCTATTAAAGTGGGAGAGCCCAAGGTTATATAATCCCCACATCAACACATTTCTGTACCGATTTGGGTCTCAAGTCCCATGCATATTTTGTGCTTTTAGGGGCTAAGTTTTAGTCTAAAATTACTTGTGTTTTTCAGCTTTTGTTGGAAGAGGATTGACGATCCACCAGTTTGACTGGCTAGTTTAGCTTTCAATTTAGAATCTAGTCATATACAGATCCCACTACTAACTATCATTGGTTCTATTGTTGAAGAGTTGTTATCAACACTCTATTTTTCTCAATTTATATGACACTTTATTTCAGGACATTACAAAATATTTGATGTCATTTCTCTAATTAATTCCTTACTGTAATGATAAACTAGTATCACATTGATCATTAATTTACAACAATACTTCTTTATTCAGGTTAGAGCTCATCATAGTGAGTTCACATAGATCATTCATATGTCTAGGCTCTGTTTCCACGTCAATGGTATGATAGTCTGATAGACGAAGATGTAACACTTAAGTTAAAGCTCTATAGTTGAAATGGAGTGGTAACCAATAAGGAAATACATACTAGAGTGAAGGATAGGTTTTTTAAGACAGTTGTGAGACCAATGATGGTGTATTTGTGGATGTTGTGTATCTGAAGTCCGACATTATAAAAAATGGATGTTGTAAAAATTTGAATGGTATGATGGTGTGTGTTCATACAAAACTAGACAAAATAAGTGATGATTATGCCAAGTTACAAAAAGCACATGTAAAAGATAAAAGAAAAGAAGTCCCTGAAATATAGTTTGGAAATGTCTACATTAGAAGTTCAAATGCACCAGTGTGACTCTATGATGGTTGAACGTTTTCAAATGGATGAGGTAAACAATTCAGTCTCATGGACAAAGTTGTCTCAAAGAACTTACAAGTTCTTGAGATTCTTGTTGAATTAGCCTAAAAAAACAAAATATAAATGAAGCACAAGATCCATACTAATTCCAATGGTTAGGATTAAGGTTTATTTAATGTTGCTACACTTATATTAGGTATTTTGTTTTCCAGGAGTCCTTTTAATTCATAACTGATTTGTATTTCGGTAGAGAACATAGAAAAAACTTTAGTAATAGAGAATCCTTAGTAATTATCTTAAAAGATTGGAATGAAAATGCGCCAAATGGAATTAGAACCCGGGTAGAGTGGAATGGTTGCAAACAAACTACACATTTGAGATTAAGGCATAGTTATTGTTGTATGAACCGCACAAGTTTAAGGAATTCATTCAACGAATGGTAGTCAAATTTTGACATGGTGTTTTTTCCTTTCACCTAACTTTTTAACTACTACTACTCTTTGCTAAAATACCCCAATGAAATTAGCTCATTTATTTTTATTCCCATTGATGTAAAATAGAAGGAGTGGAGTATTAAGTTTTTGCATTCCCTTCTATTTGATTCCTGGAAACTATATGCATCTTTGTCAGCAGACACTTTTCCCATTCCCAGTACTCTTTGTCCTTGTCTTGTTCTTCAAAATATATAAAAAGTCTTCATCTTTCCGTCCTTCTTCTCAGGACATTGAATGTTCTTCTTTAGGGAATTTTATGTGCAAATCACTGTTACTTCGTCCTTTTTTTGTATAATTTTTCTTTTAGATAATGATTATTTTTATCCTAAATATGATGCTTCCAACAGCTCCAGCTGCAAGAACTTACTTCTCTGTTGTTATCTACAACCAACTTAAGTTCCATTTAATACTTTCCTAGTTTCTTAACCTTTGGGCACCCCAGTACTCCTCAAACGTATTTGTACATTCTTCTATGTTTCTTTGTATTGCAGGGCTTAACTTTTTATTCTTCATAATCGGAGTATATTCACAAGAATACAAAATGGCGATCAGCAACATTAATTTGACTTCAGGAATTCAAATATTCTTCATGGATCTAGAGAAGTAATAACCTTTCTGGTTTCTACAGGAGTTTAGGAGATTGGGGTTTTCGTGATGGAGGAAGGAGATTCTCCTGTAAGAAGATGGGAGGACCTCGATAATGATATCTTGGTGAAGATACTCCAATCTTTTGACGTTTTTGAATTGTCTGCTGAACTTGCTCATGTTTGTAATGTGTGGCGATTGGCTTGTTGTGATCAACTTCCCTTGAAGACGCTGGACTTGATGGTACTAAAATCAAACTTTATCAAAAAAATATTCACTTCTTTGTTCAGTAACTTTACACTTTATTTGAAAATCAGCGTTCGGCTATGAAAATTTTAAATCCAATTTGAAGTTATATATCAAATTTGAAACAACTTATAACCTGTTTTCCAACTCATTTTTCACTTTTAAAGTTGTATCTCAAATTTGAGAAGTACATTCAAGCATGAGTATATGGCCAAATGCCTAGTTATTATGGAGAAGCAAAAATTACTGTGAAAATGAATAAGGTAGGTAATTAGATCTCCTCTTTTTTAAGGTATCCACGGATTAAAAGCCTTGTTATGCTTTCTTGGAATAAAAGAAAAAAGTAAACAATATGCCGGGCTATTCATCTATGGAAAGATCTTGAATCACTAACAATGCCTAATATTGCACATGTCATCGAGGAAATTGCTAGAAATTGCCAATAATTTTCTGAGCTCAAGATTATAGGGCCATATGATATGTTGTTTGCATTTATACTGGTATCATTTCTTCGAAACTTGGAAGTGTTGAGTGTGAGGTGCATAGTGATATCTAAACTTGCTTTGGTTATTATCTAAGAGGGGTTAAAAAAGTTGAAAGTGCTCAACATATCTCATTGCGTAATTACTAATGGAGTTTCAAAATAAAAAGAAGATGAAGTTGTTGTGATGGAAAAAGGAGATTCTCCTGTAAGGAGATGGGAGGAGATGGGAGGACCTTGATATTAATATCTTGGTGAAGATACTCCAGTCCTTTGACCTTTTCCAGTTTATATCTGTAATTCCTCAAGTTTTTCGTGCATGATAATTGGCTTGTTCTGATCAACTTCTCTGGAAAATGCTGGACTTATCAGTATTGCAATCAAATTTCACCAGAATCTCAAGGAAGCCTTACGTATATGTCAACAGTCCGTCTCAAAAAAATTTGACCCGACTCCTAAATATTTGCTTGAACCTCAGTCATGGTAACATACAAACGTTGATCTTCCATCATAATTTGTATGTTAACGACAATCAGGTGGCTTTTACTGCCAAGAGGTATTCCCCCAATAAACTTTCATCTTTATATAGTATTATAATTATAACTCAAATCAAGAAACTGTACAGCAAGCATCGTTTCAGAGATATCAGATGCCCTATGATTTTCCATTATTCTTAGAGAGGCAAAAATTACTGTGAAAATGAATCAGACAACTAATTAGATCTCCTCTTTTTCAGGTATCCACGGCTTAAACGCCTTGTTATGCCTTTTTGGAACAAAATAAAAAAGTGAACAGTATGCAGGGCTATTCATACATGGGAAGATCCTGAATCATTAACGAGGCCTAATATAAAAAATCCTGCATATGTCATAGGGGAAATTGCCAGGAGTTGCAAAAAAAATTATGAGCTCAAGATAATAGGGCCCAGTGATATGCTATTTTATCTGTAGTGGTATCATTTCTTCCAAACTTGAAACTGTTGAGCTTGAGGTGCACGGTGTTATCTAAACCTTCTTTTTATTATCTTGGAGGGGTTAAAAAAGTTGAAAGTGCTCAACATATCTCATTGCATAATTACTGAAGAACCTCCACTCTCACCGATGAAAATTCTGACCAAGCTTGATGAATCAATTCTTGAAAAAGCGTCTAGGTTAGACAAATTCCTAACCCTTATAAGTGACTCATGCATCATGTGTCATCGCACTGTAAGGGGTCGTTTGGTACGAAGATTAATAACGCAGGGATTAGTAATATATGGATTAGTAGTATTGAAGGGATTAGAAGTGCATGGATTAGTAATGCAAGGATTATTTTTATCAAGTGTTTGATTCATTGTTTCCCACCTCATCTTGTGTTTAGATTAAAACTCTATAAAAAAACTTTTTTGTAATTATACCCTTGAATTATTATGTAATTGAGTCAAGATAGATTACTACCGGATAATATTATTATTTTTATGGCCTTCTAACTAGCTATGAGAAGAAAAATTTTGTTGCCATGTTTGCTATTTTTTCACTTGAATTATTTGAGGATAATAATTGACCTCTTAATAAATTGATTACTCACAAAATGTAATTTTTCAATCTAAAAAAGATAAATCGTCTACTTTTATAATCGAAAAGACAGTCAAAATAGTAAAATTAAACAAACCATCTAAATTTACACATAAAGATTGCAAGTTGTAGTTTTAATATGTATGTGATTTTTTAAATTGTTCAAAATAAAATAATTAGAAAACCAAACAAATGTGTGTGTGTATATATATATATACATACATATATACACACATTCAATTAAGATCACAAACGTTATATACAAATAAACAACTCACATTTCAAATTTGTATTAGATTTATTTAGTAATAAACAACTCTCTCTAAATAATTTGTAAGCTAATTTATTTAAATAAATTTACTAGCACTAATATAAATCATAAAATCAAGAAAATAAACAAAATAATTAAAATGATTTGAGGGATATTTTTGTCTTTACATAGACTTATCCCATGGTATTATATCCTATGTATTACTAATACCTCCAAATGGAAGGTATTAGTAATATATATCCTATAATACCATGTAGGAGGTATAACTAATCCATGGATTAGTTATAAATAGACTCAAATTCCTACCAAACATAGTACTAAATAATACCTTACATATACATGGACTATTTCTTCTAATGCGGCCTACCAAACGACCCCTAAATGATGAAGGGCTGATGAGGTGGTATGAGAACGAAGAAGACCTCTAAAAAGTGGATGAGGTGAGATCTCTTGCAATTTGACAACCTTAAGAATGTACTGCTTCATGAGTTAAAGATCCAGTAAAATGTGTAAACTTGTGTATATGAAACATATGTATGAGTGTGAAGAAGACCTCTGGAAAGTGGATGAGGTGAGATCTCTTGCAATTTGACAAATTTAAGAATGTATTGCTTTATGAGTTAAAAGGTTCAGTACAATGTGTAAAGTTGTGTATATGAAACATACTCTCTACATTCAATTTATTTGGCCTATTTTTTTTAGTTCTCTTAAAAAAGAATGACTCTTTCCTTTTTTAGCAACTATTTAATTTGAACGTTCCACCTGACATGTTGAAGACCTCAATATTAAAGTGCGTCTAAAATCTTAATACATTTGACATATCTTTAATCTAAGACCACTAGATTAAAAAAATTTGCTTACTTTCTTGCACTCCTACTTTTGTTTTGTAATTTTGTAAGTCTTAAGTCTATTCTCTTTAACAGATTTGTATCCATTTACTTTTGCTGAGCATTGTGAGCTCGCTCTTTTAGCACTATTTGGTAAGTTTCATATCTAAATTATTAGGTATTTACAGAACACCCCTTAATTAGCATAAATTCGTAATAAAATATTCCTTAGAGGAAAATGATATGCTAGGTGAAGATCACTGTTCAAAAGCTTCTCCAAAGAGTATCAAGTGGCAATACACATGAAATTTTTTTTGAGTTAATAGTTTAGAACTCTTTCAAACTACCATTGTTTTGTGAGTTTCATACATAATTACATAAATTATTAGATATTTATAGAATTCTGTGAACCACCATGATCTTGTTGTGTTAAGTGAATTCATTATTAAGACTTTTTTCATTTTCCACGTGTCTCTCAACAAGGTATTTCAAATATTTTCACATATTCAATGAAGGATTTTTCAATCTAAATATGAAAATTGCAAAATGGTACTAGTTTAGAATATTTATTTTTAACATATTCAATCTATTCATGGCAACATACTATCTAAATTCACTAATGGTGCAATCCCTCTACAAAAATTCAAACGACATATTCAACTTATTTTATCTTATCTTTTTTAAGGTATCGTAAAAAATAAGTTCAGAAAGCTTCATATGTAAAACCTTAATTAATTGACATATTAAAGTACCAAGTTACACTAATTAATACGAAAAATTATTTATTCTAATTTTATTTGAAAATTAGTATTCAGCACTGTTACAATTTCATATTCAAGTTATATTTGGAATTTGAAAAACATCTCAAAACTTGTTTTCACTTTTTTCCGGAACTTCCACTTTTCTTAGTCAGAGTATGGGCTTGGGCTTCGGTTCGGGACTCTGAATCGATCAATCGAATGGGAAAACACCTTTCCTCTTTCGCTTTCTCTCCACTCCTGCTCCTGTGGCTTCCCTTCCGGGTTCATTTCATGCCCCCTCCGGTTACTCTGTCCCTGGCATCATCTATCGCAAACCTTCAACTCGTGATTGAACTAAGAATAAAATAAGGTTTTTCTCACTACACGAGTAAGAAGTCGCTTTTTGATTGTTGCATTTATTTATTTATTTTCAAATTTTGCCCTAATTTTTTTTCAATAGAAAAGGACCTCATTATCTCCTTATCAATTAGTTTTGTTCACGGACTAATCATAGAGCAAGAGTTTTAAGCGTGATAAGTGATCACTTTTCAAGGAATTCAAAAAAAAAGTGCAGAATTTATATATTGTTTGGTGTTAACTCAACATGCTTAAATTGATTTTCACTTTAATCATGTCAAGTGTTATATTATTGAGTAAATTGTTCTTGTTATATGTAGCCATCAAAAGAACTCATTACATATTAAATGTATACATGAAATTGGAACTACATGTAACTTATTCGGAATGGATAGTGATAATGTATTATAACCTGAGAAAAGCTTGTAATTTAATCTTGACATTTGAATTAGTGGAATATTTTTTATTTATTGTACTATATTGTAATAAACAATTAACTAAATAAAAATATTCTCTCTTTGATATTTAAGTTTATGATATAATGTGACTATTCATTGCGAGATATTACTCTTTCAGAGCATATTCAGTTGTATGTTTTAAGTAAAGTAATCAAGGTTGGTGTTTTTGCTAGTTTTCAAAAAATTAGAGGTGTAACTCATATTTCATTTTTAGTTCTTCTCCATCGTATGTATAAACTGTACTTAATAATCCATAGTTGTAACAAGTTTTGATTAAATTTGCTTTAGTTTTTGGTTGAGCTATCAACTTATTGTACCCTTGTAGTTTTTGGGCTAAATAATCTTGGGTTGGTTCTTTAGTGGTGGTAGATCTGGGATTAAGATTCAAATATGTTTGGATTTTGTGTATATTCCTAATATAGGTTTGTGTGATATGGTTATAATTTTTTTTGTCTTTGTTTAGGCTCTCTGCATACGTTGAGGTTTGTGGTGATATAATCAATGGGTCTTTTGGTATTTTTTGGTGTAAATGGTTTTTCAAACATTTTGTTTAGATTAGTGCTTGTATATTGTTTCCTAACTGTTTTGCTTGTACCTGCAGCTGCATTGAAACAATCATTATGGGTTTTTTGGAGTATCCCAACGTCTCCTTCTAACTCTGGATGTTTAGTGCCTTCCGATTGACATATCTCTGCATGTTTATAGTCATGCGACTGACTTATAGCTTTAGACTTTAGTTTTTGTATCTCATTGTCCATACTATCCACTTTGATACAAAGTGTAGTAATGGCTTTGATTATATCTTCAATTGCATTTTCTTTCTCAGTCTGAGTAGCTTTGTCTTGATAAGTAATCTGCAATAACATTCTTATCAGTTTTTATTTTACTCCCCTAAATGGTTTCCCTTGCCTACCGATTTCAACATTAGAATGACATAGTATAGAAGTTTTCTCCCTGTTTCCAGTGTGCTAATAAACTAGAAATCATGATTCAAATAATTCTAATACATAATAACTAACATAAATTTATTCAATCATATATATGATATTCAGGAATATATGAAATTAGTTCTGCATATTTATTGAACAATATACCTTTGCTTCTTGCTTATCCATGATATCTGAGGGTTGTTCTATTATCTATTAAGTATTTTAAATATTTGAGAGAGTGTTTGCTTTTTTTTTTATTTTATGAAAGTGCTCCCTTTATTCAAAGTCTGTCTTTACAATGTTTACATCTATGCCTATATATAGGAAAATAAATGACTCCTACTTGCCTTCTACTATTCACAAGTGACTTCTATTATTTACTATTACTATTCACACTTTGGCTTTTCAGAAAAGAGAAAGTCTTTACTTTACTTTATGTCACTATCTTCTTTACATCTTTTCTTCTTTGTCCTCGTGCTCTCTTATCTTCTTGTCTTTTGTCTTCTTATCTCTTTGTCTATCTTGTTGCCACTTGTTCATCCTTATCTTCTTGTCTTTGTCTCTTAGCTCTTTGTTTATCTTGTTGTACCTACTTCATGACTTTTTACACTACTTGCTTTAATAATATACACCTACTAACTTTAATAATATCATTCTATTCTTTCGAGGTCTAAATCATGTAAGAGATCTATGTCATTTCTGTTTAAGAAAAAGTTCATCAATGTCATTATTTATTAATTGAAATGACATAGATGACCCAAACTTTAACTAGATGGCATAGATGAGTTATTTCTCAAAGTTCGATGACATATTTGAGTTTTTTTCTTTTTAAAAAATAATTTAATTAATGACGTGACCGAATCATAATTGACCATATGTAAAAATGGTTTTGTAAAATCAAAACTTTTTCAGTTAACAAATAATGGAATGGATGAGTCTTTTCTCGAACGAAAATGATAGATGAGCTAAGCTTTAAACGAATGGCATAAATGAGTCGTTTCTCAAAGTTCACTTTGATTTAAAGCTTTGATATTTTGTTGTTAAAAAAAAGTAGAGGGAAGGCGGAGAATGGGCAATCCTGTTCAAATTAACCACATTATTGGTTGAAAAAAAAGGTACTATCTCCATCTCATATTAATAATTACTTTTTATTTTGCAGGATACTTAAGAAATCATAAATAGAATTTTACTAATTTATTCTTTAAAATAACTTGTTGAGAATTTTAGAAACAAATTTGACCATTTTCAAAATATTTTACTAATTTATCCCTTAATATTTTCTTGATTTAATAAGATGAACAATTAATATAGAATAACTATTGTTAGTATAATGATCAACTGTATAATGATCAACTAATATTGAACGGAGGGAGTAACAAGAGGGTGTCTAGCCAAACGCAGAAGTAACAAAGAATTAGTTGTATGTCTCTCTTTTGTTTTCTCATTTAGTTTCAAAACCATGTGTCTAGCATTCATGCAAGGTGAACATGACATAGCTCTCTCCTTGTCGTTGCATCACTACAGCATTTTGCTTATGACACCAATAGCCATTTCCGCAGCCCTCTTCCTTCACCCATACATCATGCTTATTCCTTAATTCCCTCTTTTGAAGGGTCACCTAATTTTGTCCACTCTAGAACCTTCTCACCGTCAGAGACAGAGTAGGAGTCTGGGGTTCTGAATTTTAGGATAGAAAAGCTAAAAAAATATAGCAGAGTATGCTTTCTTTTAGAAAAAGTAGAAACTTATGTTGAAAGTGGGGCTTAAACTCACAACACTAGTGAAAAAGGCATTTCCACATTTCCTTACCAGTTAGTCGTTAATCAATTTTTTTAGGAATTCACAAGTTAATATACATATATTTATTTATTTAATTTTTTAATACAAATATAGGATCTATAGAAAAACTATTAGATTCATCTTCCTAAGAGATTCACATTCCTATATCCCTCTTATAACCATGATCTGATTTGAAACACCAGTTGCTTCTTGATCAACGCAGCTTTGGCGTATTCGCTAGAAGACACTAGCTAATTCTAGTGCTTCCGTGGTTAATCTGGAACTTTAAGAAGCAAGAATTAATTAAGGGAAATGATTGATGGAACACTTATGTGTTACTCACGGCCACCAAGTCTTTGTTTATTCTGAGCTTGAAGATAATGGAATGGTATTCATTTTCTGCATCAGACATTCAAAATATATATGGTATGACATATTGCATTAAGACTTGAGGCATATAATTTATGCATTTAGAATATCCATATACTTTATGGTCTGTTAGAGAGATGCAAAGTAAGACTTTATTCTTTGCTTTGTCAGACAGTACTTGTTTAAGGCTAAATCTTTTATAGATTTTCTTTTGTTAATGCCAATTAGCAGGAGGTGCCCTTGAAACTGCAAACTATGAGGTCTAATAATGAGAACTATCTAAGCTTCTATATGAACTGCAGCTTCTTCACACAGATTATCCACAAAATAGGAGTCCACTTCTATATATCTCCATATATTTCACACCGAAGGCACAAGTGTTTATTTGCTAACGTATTCTCCACATGAGGTACAAGTAAAAGGAGAATACATTCTTTTATCACCTGAAATTCAACAACAGTTTTAACTTCTTCACAGGAGATGGAGAACTTGTATGGTCGTATTGGATGGTGCGGCTGGATCACCTCCTTAATTTTCAAGGAGGGAGAGCTAATGCTTGTGCTTTGATACTGCTCATCCCTAGAAAAAAAAATGGATTTCTACAGCAGAGTTGTTATCTCATTGTCTTTATTCTTGCAGAAGAGTGAAGAGATACCACTGTCAGAAGTTACCTTCCATTTCTTCTAAAGTTCTCAGGTTGTTTTACTATATATACTTATTTTGTTAGCTAAGTTGAAACAGTACTGTTGTAGCTCTGGGTTCGCTCCGCAGGTACACATTCGTGCCAGTCACGATTCTTCAAATTTTGATCATGGCATTGTGTTTGTCCTCTTTTTTACTGATTACTTTTTTCCAACACTCTAATATACTACTCTCTCCTTTTGAATTGAATTTCAATTTGACAGTTTCTAACTTGAGAGGAAACTTTCCTATTGAATTCACTCTCTCTAGCTTCATATTCATATTCATACTCCCCATTCCCAATTTATGTGACACTTTTCGTTTTTCGAGAGTCAAACAGTTTCGAGAATTTGCGCATGGAATCTTCAATTTTTTTTAAATGAAATTTATATATTTGTAAACTATGTAAAAAGTACTGTAAGTCACAATAATTGATAATTCAAAATGTTTAAAAGATCTATGAAAATTTTAAGAATAAAGATAGATTTATTTGAATCTCGAAATCTGAAAAGTGTCACATAAAATGGGACGAAGGAAGTAATTATATATTACTGAAGTTGCATATTTCTCTTTCAAACTCCCTGTATAATCCAGATTATAAGTACTCATGGATCCTTTCTTATTCGTCTTACCAAACAATCCTGAAGTGACCCATTAATTATATACAACAACATACCCGTGAAATTTCACTTAGTGGGTCTGGAGAGGACAGAGTGTATATAGATCTTACTACTATCTAGTGGAAGTAGAGAGATTATTTCCGAAAGATCCTCGGCTCACGTTAATTATATAAAAAGTTTAAAATAATATTTATATATTTTAAAATGACTTAGGTTGTTCGTCTTTCTTTTCTTTTCTTTTCTCATGTAGTTCCAAAACCATGTGTCTAGTATTCATGCAAGGTGAATATGACATAGCTCTCCTTGTTGTTGCATACAGCAGTATGCTTATGACACCAATAGCCATTTCCACAGCCATACATCATGCATGCTTATACCTCCAAAAAAAATATATCCATTCACTCTTTGAAGAGCCACCTTCTGTCCCCTCTAGAACCTTCTCACCGCCATACTTCACCACTATAAATTAAATTGATAAATTCATCATCCTCACTCAGCATATCCTAAGCCACTGATAGTTCTCAAGTGAAAAGGGATCACTTACTATATAGTCCTAATTCAAACACTTGGGACCACTTTCCATTTGTATTCTACTTAATCATGGTGGAATTTCATGAAATTGTTGAGCCTTCAATTGATCCTATGAGAGAGTTGTTAGAAGTTGGAGATGATGAAGAAAATATCAGTTACAATGATCTTAAGAAACGGATGTGGAAGGACCGGATGAAATTGCAGAAGCTCAAAGCAAAGCGAGACATGAGCTCGTTTAAGGATGAGAGTGATGAAACACAAGCTAAGCAAGAAGAACAATCTCGTCGCAAAAAGATGTCAAGAGCTCAAGATTCAATTCTCAAGTACATGGTTAAGATCATGGAGGTTTGTAAAGGTCAAGGCTTTGTTTATGGAATAGTGGGGGAAAAGGGGAAACCGGTTGGATAGTTTAAGAGAATGGTGGAGGGAGAAGGTGAGATTTGAACAGAGTTCCCCTGCTGTCATTGCTGATTTCTTGCCCAAATTAGTAGAGGACAACATTATTTTGGATACTTCCTCCAATATTCATCTCTTAGAAGATTTGAGAGATGGTACTTTAAGCACACTCCTTTCTACCCTCATGCAACATTGTGACCCTCCACAAAGGATTTTCCCTTTAGAAAGAGGATTAGCCCCACCTTGGTGGCCTACAGGGAAGGAACTCTGGTGGAGTGATCAAGGCTTATCTCAAGAACAAGGTCCACCACCTTATAGGAAGCCTCATGATCTCAAGAAGGCATGGAAGGTAACTGTTTTGGCTGCAATCATCAAGAATATGACACCCAATTTAGATAGAATGAGGAGGTTGGTGACACAGTCCAGGAGCTTACAAAATAAGATGACAGCCAAAGAAACAGCCACTTGGTCTAAATTGGTTAACCAAGAAGAAGCTCTTGTCAATTTAACTGACAAGTCTCTCAAGATTTCATCTTCCGAGGAAGAAGAAGATGTTGCTTTGGTAACCAAGAATGTATTTGTCGATGGATCTGCTCGGAGGAGAAAAGACAAGAGGAAGTGCAACTTTGAGCATGACACAAGGTGTCCCTATCGCAAAAATGGTGGTCTGCATGACCAAGAAAGTATCAATAACTTGGTTGAAGCACAAACGCTGCCTCGTGAAGAATGGATAGCTAAAGAAGAAGAAATTTCTCCACATGATTGGATGAACATGGAGATCCAGAAGAGCTTCAACAATTACGATGCACAATTTACTGCGTGTAGCGGAATTCAGAACAATTTCGAAAGCTATTCAGGAGAAAATGTCCTTGAACAGCTTCTCTCTTATCCAGCGACTTGTGGAAGCATGAACATAGATGGAACTCAATTAGAAGCTGATCTAAATCAAGAGATTGCTACTTCTATTTGGGATGTTTAGTAGGAAGATAGATTGAGTAGTGCACTAATAAGAGTTGTTGCTAGAAAGACAAATGTTTTGTTGACTGCATTTCTTCTTTAAGAAATTGAGTTATGAACACAAAGATAAAACATGGACATAGATAAAACCCTTATTGCAAGTTTCTAATATTACGAATCTTTTTAGAATTTGGATTTCAGATACATATATTTCCATGTATCTCGGATATATGGGTCAAAATTATGTGTAATTTGTTCTAGATACACTATATCCAAGTGGATTCACGTGAAGCTGACTCTATCACTCGCTTCTCTCCTCTCTCGCTTTGCCACTTTCCCTCTCTTGCTTGCCTCTCTCCCATTAAGAATGTAATTTGTATTTCACTAGTGTGATTACATGTATCTGGGATACATAGACTATCTTGCTCGCCTCTTCCTTCTCTCGCTCGCCTTTCTCTCTATTTTAATGTATTTATAACAAAAACACATGTATCTGAATGTATTCAACTTGAAATGATTTAAAATTATTAATTAGTAAGACGATTTGTAGTTCTTTCAAACTATACGAAATATTAGTAAATATGATAAAAATATCTATCTAATTAGGTAGTTTTTTCACACAAAAAAATTAGAACTGCAATCTTTTGTATCCTTTTTTTCTATTTTGACTTCTTGATCCTATTGTTATGTTTTGCTGACTATTAAAAAGGAGTCTCCATTGGGTTATTTATGGGAACACTTTACAGCTCGACACAACATATGTCATTCACGTAATTACTCTCATTTTATATGGGTTAGTTTAACTTGATATACAATTAAAAAAATAAAAAAGACTTTTGAAATTTGTGGTTTAAAATAAATGATAGATGTTTGTATGGCTATAATCATTTTCATTAAGATTAAAACAGATATTTAAAAGTTAAATTGTTATTAAATATAAAATTATGTCATTCATTTTGGAACTAACTAAAAAAAAGTGAGTCACAGGGACAAAAGAAATACTACTATATTTATATTTTTTTTCAGCTTACACCTACAAAGTCAATACTCTTTTAAGATACTTCTAGAAACCATCTAAGTTCTTTCTAGAAAGAATTCTTCTTCTTTTTTGTCTTATTTAGGAAATAATTTCTGATCTTCACCTGTGGTGTTAGATCAGAAAAGTGACTATCATTTCAAGGTTGACCTTAATGAACTTGATGACACACTTATAAAGTTTTTCGATTTGAAATATTGGGTAAAGTGTCTTTATTGCTAATATAAAATGTTGACCAATGTTGATAATTATTGATAGTGAATATTAATGGATGTAATGATGGTTGTTGGTGATGATTGCTAATAGTGATGATGATTGACTGTAGTCGATAGTAATGGTTAGTTGACCTGAGGATTATGGTTGTGGATAGTAGGTGATGGGTGGTAGGTGAAAGTAGATATAGTGACCGTGACATCCTAAGGATATGAAGACTTTGTACTTAATTTTGTTTGTCACCTAAGCCCTTCTAATCAGAATTTTGTGAATAAAATTCTCGAACTCACTAAGCCACAGCATTTTATACTCTTTTTTGAACTACTCAATGGTGCATGAATTACAAAATACATACACATAGATTTCCACATCATTTTAAAATGCCACATGAAACATGACATGTTAAAACTATTAATTTCATTTTTCCTTCCGACATTTTACTTTCTTTTGTTCAACCATACCCTCATACTCTCTCTAGTCTTGATTCCCATTGTCAAGACCGGTTGCTATGAAACTACAATTGCAGGGCTTACTGTTGGGTTCGAAAGTGATTAGGGCGTCATGCAGAATCTTACAATTGCAATTAAGATGGTGATAAATTAGATGACAAATACTTCTGCTAAAAACAAAATATTATTATATGAAATTTGGTCAATTGATCTACATATTAAAAACTAATAAAAAACATTAAAATTGTAGAGAGAAAAATCTCCTCATAAATAAAAGTTTTTAAACGACTACATTGTAGATATTATTGTGTTTTTGCTATGAGAATATGAATAGATCTCCAAACTTTTCTTATACGAAAAGAATAAACCAAATATGGAAGAAAATTATAGGTAATGTTTTGACTTTCAAGTATACTATTCCCCTAAAGGTCAAAATTCTTTAAAGAGGTTATGATCTGATTGCTAAGTCATACTTTACCCGACCCGATTGAACTCGTATTTTATTGGTATGGAGTTATTAATGAAAGGAAATAAAAGATTGAAGGAAAATATTTTATTTATAAACTCAATTAAAGTTCTATATGATTGTATATTCCTATGTATTTTCTATATTTTCTGTTTATCGAAAATAACCAGTAACATCCTTATTTATAAAAGTAAAAACCAAATTAAACTAGGACTAGGAACCACTCTAATTAACAAATCCTAATTAAACATAAATAAGTAAATACCATAAATAACAAATCCTAATCAACTTAGGATTCCTACTCCAACTTTGAATTATTATTTCCAACATTCTCCCATAATTCAAAGTTGTATATTGTTGTCTTTTTCTTCTTGTTATTGTTGTTGTATTGGAGTACTTTTCTTCAATCTTCAATTGTTGGAGTACTTCCTTCGATCTTTTAATTGTTGGAGTACTTCTCTTCAATCTTCAATTGTTGGAGTACTTCTCTTCAATTCTTTTTTTTTGTTGGAGCACCTTCTCTCCAACTTTCTAGTGTTAGAGCACTTTCTCTCCAACTCACGATATTTTTTTTCTTGGTTGTGTTGGAGCACTTCTCTCCAACTTTCAAGTGTTGGAACACTTTCTCTCCAACTCACAATATTTTTTCTCTTGGTTGTGTTGGAGCACTTTTCTCCAACTTCCAAGGTTGATGCCCTTCCCACCAACGCCTTTTCTTTTTGGTTTTTTTTTTTTTCAAAATCAAAAAACAATTCTATAAAAAGGAACAATAGAATATAAAACTAAATAAAATAAAATAAGATATATCTAACTAGACAGTTTTAATCCTAAAATAAAAAAGAATAAATATTAAAAATAGCTATAAAATTATTCAAAAGTCCAAGCATTCTCTTTACGGATCTCCTCTTCTTCCTCTGGAGTAAAATCATTCTTGATATCAAATTCTTTACGTATGTCTTCTGGTGTTTTCCCTTTAATACTATCGGCAACTTCTTGACACATCATATCCAATATCTCTTTATCGTTAAGAAAATTAGCAGCTAACACTACTAAAAAACTGCTAAAAACGACGGACTAAAAAGCGACGGACGGCGTCGCTCCAAAAAGCAACGCATTTTGCCGCACTGTCCGTCGCTTTTTAATAAAAATAATTATTTTTTAAATTATTTTACAAAAAGCGACGGTCGGCATCTCTTAGTCCGTCGCTTTTATTAAAAATAATTATATTATAAATTAAAAATTAACGACGCTGTCCGTCGCTTTTAATTTGTTTTATTTTATTAATATTTTTTTATAGCGACGGACAGTGTCTCTTAGTCCGTCGTGGTCAAAATGATGGTCAACTATATTTAAAAAAAGCGACGGACTTAGAGACGTTGTCCGTCGCTTTTTATTTAATATTTGAAAGATAGAACACTATTTTCTTATTTTCATCTCTCTCTCTTCACTCTTATTCTCTCCCTTCTCTCTATATCGATCCCGTCGTCGTCGCCGTCACCACCCTTTCCCGTCGCCGTCGTCGGTCGGCGTCCTCTCCCTGTGCTTCCCTTCCCCGTCGCCTGTCACCGTCCGCCTTCGCTAGTCGCCGTCGCTAGCCTCTCTTTGTTAAGGTTAGGGTTAAATTTTAGTGTTTTTTTCAATTGTAGTGATTATAATTGATTGTTTGTTAGTATATCATTGTTTTTGTTTGTTGGGTTGTGTTATTCAATTGTTAATTTGATTTGATTATTGTTAGTTAGGTATAGATAATTGAAGATTTTTGTTTTAGGTTTTAAAATAAAATAAAATTGGGCATTTTTAAATTGGGCATTGTTAGTTAGTGAAGAATTAACATTTTTGTACTTTAGGACTAGTTTAAACTTGAGAATATGTAATGTGAGGTTGAATTGGGATTTTTTTGGATTTAATTTTAGGACTAGTTAGTAAAGTGTTAATTTGAAGTTAGAAATTAGTAATTGAAGTGTTATGAGTAGATGATGAATGTTTGAATGTCATGAATTTAGATGATGAATGTTTGAATGTCATGAACTTAGAATTTGAAGTTGAACTTAGAATTTGAACGTGAACTTAGAACTTGAACTTGAAATTAGAACTTGAACTTGAACTTAAAACTTGAACTTGAACTTAGAATTTGAAGTTAAACTTAGAACTTGAACTTGAAATTAGAACTTGAA
>JAJOOF010003411.1:0-22584 GCA_029582545.1 Solanum lignicaule | reverse complement strand
TTAAAATAAAGATTTCAACAAAATCTTTTGGTACTCTTTATGTTTTCATGTTTTTATAATACTAGTGAACTTATCCGCGCTTCGCGCAGTTATAAAAATCGATAAGATGTCGTTATGTATTTATCTAGACATATAATTGTTTTCATAGAGAAAAATATTTTGTTAGTAGTTAGATGACTTCCAACAAAGTCATAAGTTACTCTTTTGAACTAAAAAAAATATAATTAAAATTACGACAATAATTTTTTTGTATAAAATAAAAAATAAAGAGAGATCATAAAGAGAACTATAAAAAAAAAGAATGCAACATTATTTTTACCCTGGTTACGATCCTAATCATTAAGAAATAAAAATAAAAAATAAGAAATCAATACACAATCTTCCGAACTCTTGTCGACATCCATTTCCACAAGTCGATCACCAATCAATAGTTTATTCTTCGAGTCAAATTAAAGAATGAATCAAATAAGTATCGGAAACATAACAATTTAAAAGGCTAATATGATCATTTGTCCAAAATCTTACAATGCTTTTATTTATAGGACTATAATATTAATAACAAATAATGTCATGAATATGACTATTAATTATTTAGAAATTATGATAATAAAATCATGAGAGTAATGTAAATAATGACCATTAAGTTTTGTATTAAAGAATATAAATGAATAGTTAATTGACATATTTATTATTCTACAATAAAAAATAGAGAAATTACAAAAGTAAAAAAGAAGAAAATAAACAGAATTCTTAGCCAAAGATTATAATAAAGATGAAAAACTCAAGAGACTCAAGATATTATTGTGTAGGTTTTAGTGTTATTTAAAACTTGTAATGAAATATTTTATAATTGAAAATTCATGGGGAAAAAATTTATATTTAGACATTTTAGAGGAACTAAAAAAAATAAATAGAAGAGATAATTATGTCCAACAAAGTCACAAGTTACTATTTTGAACCAAATGAAATTATAAATTTACGACAATCAAAACTTTATATAAAATACAAAATAAAGAGAAATCATGAGAGAACTATAATAAATAACTAAATAAATAAATAATACGACATCATTCTTACAATCTTAATTATTAAAACATTAAAAACAATTATGAAATCAATGTACAAATTTCCGAGCACTTGTCAAAATCAACTTTCACAAGCCACAATCACCATTCAATAGTCTTTATCTAATTCTTCAAAAACCAAAGCATCAACATAATAAACACTAAAAACATGACAACTTAAAATGCTAATGTGCTCATTTCAACAGTCTTACAATATCTCTATTTATAGGACTACAATATAGAATATCAAATAATATCATGAATATGACTATTAATTATTTTAGAGGTTATAATAATAAAAAGTTATGAGAGTAATGAAAATAAAGATTCACTCACTTTCACATTAAAATGACTTTTTAGCAATTTGACATGGAGTGTTTGATATAAAATTTTGCATTACTTGAAACTCTTGCCAATTTCTTATTTCTTACAATAAAATTCAAGTAATAAAAAGTACGACTTACATATAAATAAAAAAGGAAAATAATTATATCTTTCCATCAATAATCTTGCGGGAGCTTGTTTAAATTTTCTAACTAAATTGTCAGATTGAAATTCAACCAATTTATCAAATATCATGGAGAAAATGATTTTTCCCATTCAAAAAAAAGACACCTGCAATAAAAATATGTAAATTTCATATTAGTAAAAAAATTGAAAGAAATATATACACTATAAAATGCTATTTTATTAAGTTACAAAAAAATTGTGATTCTTGATCAAAAAGATGAGCAAGTTTCACCTAGTTAATTCCTATTCCTAACTCAACTAATAAATTTGATGTTGTAACAAAATTTTCTAATGCCTCTATTTATAGGACATAATATGGAATGCCAAAAGATATCATGAATATGAATTAGGAGTTATGATTATTAAAAGTCATGAGAGTAATGAAAATAAAGACAATTAAGTTTTTATATTAAAGAATATGAATAAGTGAGAATTGTCAACCAAAGATACAAAATAAAAAAAATTGTCAACCAAAGATACAAAAGATGAAGAATAGAAAAATGAAAATAAAATAATCATCTTACATTTTTCAAAATAGGTTTTTATAAGCGTGATTTTAAGGAGTTGTAAATTTATAAATTAAATAATTTGAAGGTTATGAATATGAAAGGTTAGGAGTTATAGACATTACTAAATTAATTAAGATTTAAATTTATGTAATTGAAGAGGTGTGTATTAAAGAGATGATTTTATAAAATAAAATAATTGGAAAAAAATAGACAAAATGTCAAAAAAATCACAAAAAAGATAAATAGAATCCTTGGCCATTAAGAGGTGCCACATCACTTTTTTATTATCTAGCTTTATAGATAGATATATATAGATATAGATTTGACCTTGGAATACCTATCCACGGACAACTTTCAAATAAAAGTATACATGATTTTGGATGATTTGATGTCCTAATTTCAAAAATTAAACTATCCCACGATAATAATGGCAATAATATATTCAGTAAAAAATTAATAAATGAAATTCGAAAATCAGAATGAGATATACGTAAATCTTCCTGATAATTTTTTATTATTATTATTATTATTTCTAATAGGTTCTAAACTCAGTCAAAAAAAAAAAAAATTAAAAAAAAAACAGATTTGACTAACGCAAAAATAAAAACTACGACAACAACAACAACAGTTGGTATTGCCTTATTCCTTATTTGGTTTTTAATCTCAGAATAAATTATATTAGTATTAGTAATTGATATCAGAATAAGCTTATCTCATTCAGAGGATGAAATGATAGTGTTGAGATTTGTTATTTGAAATAAATTATCTCTGCTAAAAGGTGAAATAATAGTGTTGAGATTTATTATTCGAAATAAAATTATCTCTTACTAAAGGGTGAAACAATAGTGTTGAAATTTGTTATCCGAATAAATAATAAAAATAACAAAAATACCCTTAAAATCCCTCTACTAAATAAGGTGGATGATTTTTTCTAAACAAACAATTTCTTCTTAAAAATTGTATATGCAATGCATGTCTTAGATTGAGTTGTTTGTTTATAAAAACTTCTATTTATATTGTTGAATAACTTATGATTCCTAGGTCAATTTAGTTCTATAGTTGACATATTTTAAGAAAAAAAATATATTTTTTAAAATAATGAACAATGAAAACATAAATCGAGTCATTCGAACTGTTCAAAAAGAAAGTCAATATTTTCATTCAAAAATATAGAAGAAATAAAAGTTTGAAAACAAGCGTCAAGCAGCAACATTTATTATTTATTATTCTTTCCTTTATTAGAATTAATTTATATCTGTTTTTTTTATATGAGTTAATAAGGGAATAGAGAAAGTTCCATTTCACAACAATGATCAGGAGGTACATAAGATTTTATTTTATTTTTAAAATTCCAAGATAATCCGCATAGCCTGCAAATCATACGTGAATGTAAATCGTATTGTAAGACAGTTTCTACGCAATAGACTAGACTCAAAAGCATTAAAGAGGGATCGATCTCAAACTAACCATGTGAATGGCCACCCTTCAAACCAATTGAGTCATCAATATATTTGTAGAACAAACGTGGAATGAATAGCTAGGTTTGATTGTTCAGCCAAAAATATTTATAGATAATTGCTATTTGCTAGTCAATTTTTTTTTATATATATTATTTATTAACGATTTTTTTGAGGGCGGCTATTTAAGTTAAATGCAAATAGAAAATATCCAAAAACAACGGCCAATCCATCACGGCACCTTTTAAACTTTTTATAATTACTCAAAATTCAAAAAGTTTTTTTCTTCTTGATAATAAATCAGCAGTGTGTAACTATCTATGACTTGTAATAATAATAATAATAATTATGGCGAAAAAAGAAAAAAAAAGAAAAGGAAAACAAATACTTCATTTTCTTATTAAAAAAAGTGGTATATAAGGGAAATGAAACGCCCCGAATTTGGTGCAAATTATTAGTTTTGTCCTCGAACTTAGATACACCCTCGATGTGTCACATGACATAGCAAGTGGTGTCAAACTCTTGGAAAAGCAAAGGGCTAGTGTTGAAAATACCCTAAACTTGGCGAGAATTTAAGGGTATATTTCACTCATTTTGCAAGATTTGGAGTGTATTTAAGTTTAGTTAATCAAATAAAAAAGTATTTTTAAGACAATCAATAATTCAAAAATGAAACTAATGCGTTGAATTTAGAGTTTTTCCAATACTCCTCTTACACTCTGTTTGGATCATTGTTACCCATTGTATTGTATTGTATCGTTTCTATACCTACGATGTTTGTTTTGATTGTTACTTAAAATGTATTGTATTATATTGTTAAATTTTGTTGTTACGTAACAATGAAAATCCCTATTTTATGGAACAACCGATTTGATGTGTTCCCATTGTTACTTAATTTCTTTTTCCAATTATATTTTTATATAATATTTCAAATACTATTTTACCCTTTACCTTATATTATTTAATTCTAGTCAAACCTCCTACCCTAGAATAATTAAGGATATTTTAGTAAATTTGTAAATTACAATACATTACAATACAATCAAATCAAACAATTAAAATGTTATTAAACAACAACAAACAATCCAATCTAATCAAACATTGTATCTACCATACAATACATTACAATAGAGTACAATATAATATAATATATTATGAAACAATAGATAATAATAATCCAAACAGAGTGTAAAAAGAATTTTTAGTTTTGGTTATCCACGCAAGTATGAAGTGCACATTTTGTTTTTTAGTTATAGGTCATGCAGAAAGTAGACTTTTGTGGGTATCCGATAATTTTGGCAAAAGAAAACCATTCATTGATTATCACCATAATTATGGCTGAGAATTTAATGGAAAAAAAATAAGGCCAGATACTTCATTATTGCCATTTATTTATTTTAAACATTTATTTTGACTATGTTACATTGTTTTCATATACACCTTTTTCATAGATTTAAAAAATTAATGAAACTTCAGAAATATCTTGAAGTTAAAGGTCTTAGAAATATCTACAAATATTGTGCTTTATGCATATAAATAATAATAAGTGGAGTAATATCTTATCTTACAGTTGAAGCATATTCTAAATGCTGCTTTTCATTTGATTTTTTTAAAGAAAAATCTTTTTGGCTTCTTTCATAACTAAGATATCCTCAATTAAATTATGTTTAGCTTAAGATTTTTAAGATTATCATTGAAACCTCAACTAATTTCATAGAGTATTTTTTCTACTTTCCACCAGCACAAATAACCTTATGTTTCACCTTCACTGAGATTTGAACATACAACATCATAATTTTAACTCAGTTCATTGATCGTTAAACCACACTCTTGAATGCCTCCCCACCCCACCTCAGCAAAACGTGAAAAAAGGGATTGGGGGGGGTACTGGTATAAACATTTTTTACCATATTATATTAAAACACAGCAAAAAAGTGGGTGACATATTGGCACTATGCACCAAAACAATGAAGGTGACTCAGCAACACAAGGACTTCTGTTTCATCTTTATCCACAAAATATTGGGTACAGATAACTTGAAAATACCAATAGCAGACATGCCGTGTGGATTTTCCCTTATATTCCCAAGAATTTTAACTTACATAATATTACACTGCTAATATAACGATAACAAAATCAATGTAATTTCACAAGTGAAGTCTATGTAGGGTAGTATACAAACTTTACCTTTACTTAGCAGTGACAACAAATTCAATGTATAACCATAAGTGGAGTCTACAAAGGGTAGGATGTATGAAAACTTTACCTTTGCTTAAGACCAACAACAAAATGAATGTAATACCACAAGTGAAATTTACGAGGGTAGAATGTATGCAAACTTTTATCTTACCTTTACCTTTGGAGTTAATATCTTAAAAGGTCACTCAACTTTGAAAATTTATCCAGTAAAAGCATTGAATTTTTGTTTTGTATCAATAAAATCACTCAACTTAGACTTTTATATCAATAAAATCACTCTTATTGTTTTTTTGACTTGTCTACCTCAATATACCTCTAAATGTGAATTTCCTTCATCTTCTTTTTTCCCCTTATAATTCTCTTATATATTATTTTTAATTTTAATCCCAACACATTTTAGCTGAACTTCACAACATCTTCTATTTCTTTTTGGGGTCTCTTTATTTTTTTGAAAAACTCTTTATAACTAAATTAATCATAAGCAAATAAAAAAAATAAAATTAATTCCATGAGCTGCCTGAGTGTCGTAAAGTTTCAACCTAACATACAATAATTAAGGTGATGATAGCTGATTACTTAATAGATAACTTACGTAAACAACATATTCACGGGATTAACTTGAGAAAATTTGTAATATTGCTCCAATTCTGGAGGAATTAATATTTATATTGCAAAAGTTGTCAAATCGGAAATTTCATTGTACGGGTTATTTGGCACTATATTTGAAAGAATGAATTTATTCACTCTTAATGCTTAGAATTAAAAGTGATTTTATTGATACAAAGATTTAAGTTGAATGATTTTATTGATACAAATGTCGAAGTTGAGTGATTTTTTTGATACAAAACAAAATTTAATAACTTTGCTAGATAAATTCATAAAGTTGAGTGACCTTTTGAGATATTAACTCTTACCTTTGCAAGAGAGAGGGGGATTGTTTCCAATACACTCCCGGCTCAAAAGAAATGTAACTAAAAAAGTAAGGAAGGAAGAAAAAAAGACTACCAAATAGCAATGTACAAAACATGTAGTACGACAACACTCAACTACCTACCAACTTTCTACTATAATCCCCTACCTCCAAATTTTCCAAAGGTCATGTGTAAAGCAGATGACATAATCTTTGACTGGATGTATAATTTGACAGTTTTTCTTTCACGTTGAAATAATTTTTTATTGACTTGGTGTAATATTGACAACACAAAAAGAGGAATATAAAAATGGTTGTTTATATGTGTCACCACGTCAAGTAGAGGACAGACTTTGAAAAAGGCATAATACCTAAAATGACCCTTAACTTGACGTCAGCTGACAACTATGATATTTAATTTTGGATGTGTACAAATAGGCACTTAAACTTGAATAAATAGACACATTCGTCCTACATGACACCCTACATGGCAAGTTTATGTCCTACGTGGCATCCTGTGTGTACTATGCCATGTAGGACACGTGTGTCTACTTGTTCAATTTTATATAAGTTTAAGTGTCTACTTGTGCACACTCAAAATTGGAGGACATAATTATTCGTTGAAACCAAGTAAAGGGTCATGTTTATGTATTATGTCTTTTAAAAAAGTTGATGAGCTTTTGCACTTTTTTTTTAACATTCTAAATAGATCCCACCACCAGATTTGTCTCCTTCATGCACCTCAAACCTTTAGGGATCTTGTTTCTATAAATACACATTACCTACATCTTCAATTATCAGCACAAATCATCACACATATACTCTATAATCAAAAAATACACATTCTGTTTATCTATTTTCTATTATCAAAAAACAGAAATAAGAAATGACTTTAACACTTCAATCATCAGCTTCTTTTATCAATTTCAAAGAAACCAAAGGTGTTAAAACACCTGATGAGTTCTTAGGAATGGTTTCTTTTGCACAAGCCAAGCCATCATGCCGGCTAGTCGTGAAAAGTTCGATGCAAGAAGCTCAACTCTCCCATGAGAGAATCATGGAAGTGAAGAAAATTGAGAAGCTACATGAGTTAACAGCTAATCACAGCAATAGAAGTACAAGGGTACCTGTTTTTGTGATGCTTCCACTTGACACCATGACTATGGGAGGGAACTTGAACAGGCCACGAGCGATGAATGCGAGTTTGATGGCGTTGAAAAGTTCTGGAGTTGAAGGGGTGATGGTGGATGCTTGGTGGGGATTGGTGGAGAAAGATGGACCTTTGAAGTATAATTGGGAAGGATATGCTGAGCTTGTAAAGATGTGTCAAGAACATGGATTGAAGCTTCAAGTTGTCATGTCTTTTCATCAGTGTGGAGGAAATGTTGGAGACTCTTGCAGGTACTAATAGAAAACTCTTTTCAACAGTTGTTTTGTATCTTGCTATTTTACTGTTTTATTTTCTTACAATTCCGCATCGACTACTTCTGTTTTGAGCCGAGGATCTATCAAAACAACCTCTCTACCCCACAAAGGTACGGGTAAGGTCTACGTACATTCTACCCTCCCCAAATTCCACTCGTAGATTACACTAGATATGTTGTTGTTGTAGTATTAGTACACCACTATTTGAATAGATTCATGAATTATCTAGTTAAGTTCTGATGAATTAGGAAATTTAGCTTTTCAGTTCTTATAATTCCAAATAACAAACACCAGTAAGGCACTTCCTGTCATGTTAGTACTGTTTCCTAGATTTTTTATTTTTTTTTATAATCGAGAAATCCGTCTGTGACTCGCCCTTTGGATCAATCACAGCCTTCTAAACTCGGTGGATAATGGGCCCGCCCCTCTACCCTTCTCCACTTAAATATCGGGCTTCGTTTTGCATGGTGTTGGGCTTGAACCTGCGACCTAAGCCACAAATCCTCCACCTTTTGTCACTTGAGCTAGGCCTTGGGGGCACTGTTTCCTAGATCTTTCAAAATAAAAATATCCAATGAACTTATAGATCTTAGGTTTCTAACAGTTTTCAACCTTTGGTTTGAAATGGTTAACAGAATTTTGACCAAAGACCTATTGTGCTGCAATCTTAAGTACTGCTAATAGTTCATAGCTCTTGGAGGGAATAATTCAGTTGGAATTAGAATTTTTTTCATACATCTAGATTCTCAGTTCTAGAAGAAATCAAACTGTCTCTAAGAATTGTTATGGATTTTGCAGTATTCCTCTACCTCCATGGGTACTTGAAGAAATCAGCAAGAATCCTGACCTTGTCTACACAGATAGATCAGGCCGGAGAAATCCCGAGTATCTATCCTTAGGTTGTGATATGTTACCAGTACTCAAAGGAAGAACACCTATTCAAGTATACACCGACTATATGAGGAGCTTCAGAGAAAGATTCAACGATTACTTGGGAAACGTCATAGTGGTAAGATTTCTGCTTTACAATCACATATCCTATGTTATTACTTAGGTAGTGCACTTCCTATTAATTCACCATACCTTAAAGCAACATCAACTGAAAACTTTTAAGTATAAGCTTTAGAAATTAAAACACTCAAGCAGGGATAAATTGATATATCTTTAAGGGAGGAACATGAGTTAGTTGGAAACTGAAGCTGCTAATTAATGTAAAAAGAGAAGTTTAAACATAAAAACCACTGCAGGTCATATTGTCATAGTTCCCTTTTTGGATAGAGAATAAATAATTCAACCAAATCTAGAAGAAGTATTGGCTGAAGTTTAATCTTAAGTAATCTAAACAAAAACAGATCAGGCAATTTTTCTAAAAGAGAAAAAGGTGGATAAGAAAACAAGTAGAGAGGAGAGCCTTGTGCACTAAGCTCCTGTGCGCGGAATCCGGGAAAGGGCCGGACCACAAGGGTTGAGGTTGTTTCCACAACTCGAACCCGTGACCTTTTGATCACGTGGCATCAGCTTTACCAGTTACGTATGGCTCCCCTTCTGGATAAGAAAACAACTGAATAAGCAGAATCAAAAAGTTACTTTATGTTAATGTCATGTGGTCCACTTAATTTGCTGGTTACGAATCTAAAAAGTAGACCACTAAAGTAAATAGAATCATACAAATGACACAGGGGACCCCCTTATATACCCATGTTGAATTTTCCAAGCTAAAATGGTAGGAAAACTTGAAATTGACATTCTGTTTTCTTCTATAGGAAATCCAAGTGGGAATGGGCCCTTGTGGAGAGCTAAGATATCCAGCCTATCCAGAAAGCAATGGTACATGGAGGTTTCCTGGAATTGGAGAATTCCAATGCTATGACAAGGTAATTACTTGCATCTATGGCTCGAAAAAAGTAGGAAGATCTTCAGATGTAGGATAAAAAACTAATGTCTTTTTTGTTAATGCAGTACATGAGAGCTTCATTGGCAGCAGTGGCCAAGGCAGCTGGAAAGGATGACTGGGGCCAGGGAGGGCCTCATGATTCTGGGAAGTACAACCAGTTTCCTGAGGATACTGGATTTTTCCAGAGGGATGGAACATGGAACAGTGAATATGGACAGTTCTTCCTAGAGTGGTATTCAGGAAAGCTACTGGAACATGGTGACAGAATACTAGCAGCAGGAGAAAGTATATACCAAGGAACTGGGGCTAAACTATCTGGAAAGGTAGCTGGGATTCATTGGCATTACAATACTAGATCACATGCTGCAGAGTTAACTTCAGGATATTATAATACAAGACACAGAGATGGTTATCTACCTATAGCACGTATGTTAGCGAAACATGGTGCTGTACTTAACTTTACATGTATGGAAATGAGGGATGGTGAACAGCCCCAGAGTGCAAACTGTTCACCAGAAGGCTTAGTTCGACAAGTTAAAACTGCAGCTAGAACTGCTAAAGTAGAACTTGCTGGAGAAAATGCTCTAGAAAGGTATGATGGAGGAGCATTTTCTCAAGTTTTGGCAACAAGCATGTCAGATTCTGGAAATGGATTGAGTGCATTTACATTCTTGCGAATGAACAAACGGTTGTTTGAACCAGAAAATTGGCGGAATCTAGTGCAATTTGTGAAGAGCATGTCTGAAGGAGGTCGAAATGCTAGCCTTCCAGAGTGTGACTCAAGCAGGACAGACCTCTATGTAAGATTTATCAAAGAGAGTCATTCTAAGAAAGCTACAGAGGTTGCAGTAGTGTAAAGATATGGAACTGTATACATGTAATATAGCTATCCCATTGTAGGTTAGCAAAGAAAAGTGGCACATAGAGTACTAAAGTGTCATACTCATAGCACCTAGAAGAGTTCACAAGAATTTGAGCCTGTGTCTGAAATTAAACTATAGAAGACAAGAAAAAGAAGCTAAGTATGCCAATCTTTGCCTCCCTTGTTCAGAGGTTGTGAAGCTCTGGGTCACTGGAGACAAGAAAAAGAAGCTAAGTGAGTCGACCTTTGCCACCCTGGTTCAGAGGTTGTGAAGCTCTGGGTCATTGGGACAGTGAGAACAATGAGACAGTATCATACAAAGATTTGGATAAGCATATTCTTTTCATTGTACAAGAATAAAAAATAATCTGCCTTCCACATTTATTATTGAAGAATAAAGGAGCTAATAATATTGCTTCCTACAGATGCATTTTCCTGTTAATATTTACACTTTCTTCCTTCTAGATATTAATTATCAACGAGCAACATACTCGAATGACAAACATATTGCTACCCAATGGATATTTCAAGTAGAGAAGATCACACTACCCTATTCAATGTATATAATCATCTGAAGCAACAACCGATGCTGACAGATTAGAAACATTTTTTTTCCGGTGAAGTAATTAAATTGCATTAGAAAGGCATCAAGAAGATGCAATGGTTACAACTAAAAACAAAGTTGCTTCAAACATGAAAATAACATGAAGCTAACTGTGCAAAAACCTGTAAAGCAGACAAAAAGATAAACCCCCTTAAACCCTACTGTGCTAGAGTTAAGGAGCTAACAAAATCCAAAAAATTATCCATACTGTTTACAGGGGAGAGAAGGTGCCAATTATAAAGACTAACTAAACATCTAGTCTTAATGGTGCTTATGGGAGTTGATATTCCATCAAAACATCAGCAAGATGGTGATAATTTCAGGCTTTCGAGCCTCCACGGAATTATTTTTGAGCTCTTAGCAATTAACTATTTAACCATGTTTATGAATATTTGACAGTTTATTGAACAAGGTTCACCGCTTGAAGATATTTGTCACACATGTTATCTTCTCAGCCACAATAAGAATGTAATAATGTTAAGAGCTTATATAACAAAGAAAAACTAACAGAAATAAAGTTCAAGTTATTCCAGATGCAAAAGGTATTGACACAATTTTACAAGATCTTTCAAGATTGTACATTTTCTCACCCTTACAAGAGGAACAAGCTAACAATGTCAACGTCCCATGAAAGGCAAATACAAATCGGGATGAATCTACGATGGAAAGACCGAGTACATGTCAAAAACCAGTTATCAGAGTCTTTACCTTTTTAATCAAACTAGATTTACAAGAGCTCCTCCACCCTCCCAACCTCAGCACAAAAAAAAAAAACATAACCAATTCCAAAAGATTTATAGAACTAGAATAGTGACCAAAATACTACTAACATAAAACTTCCCAGATAGAGTTTCTACAGCAGAATTTGAATAGTTGCATGGAATGGACAAAATAAGCCAGTAATCAAGAATTACCATTCAATATCCAACACAATTACACTACCTTCTCAATAAAGAACATCGTTATACAGACTTCCGTCTCAATTGTAAAGGTGATTTAGTTATCATGAACAAGGAAGTAAATTTTCCAGCAGAAGAACAAGAAAAACATGAAATATGAATTGTCCTCACGATCTCAAAGAGCTTCCTGCCAACGTCTATGTACCTTCAATTGTCTCAGCTTCAACAAGAAATGAGGGATCATTCTCTACTGTCGTCCAAAGTCGCATCATCTTACTTTTCCTTAGCACCTGCAAATGTGAAGATAAAGATTAAAAAAGGATTGCTTTTACGAAAATTAGCTAGATTATTTCTGGTGAAGAAATGTGATAGAAATTGCTATGTCTATTAAGAAGATGTAGCTGGTTCATTTTTGAGGATAAAAAAAATAGAGAATCGTGGCTGGTTCATTTTGTTAAAGTATCAACTATCAACTAATGGGGATCAAAGTAAAGACTACGCAAAGGCAATAATGACATGTGATTCAAGTATTCATGAACTCTGAAAGCTTTCAGTTTTCATCCCTATTTAAATTATAGTTGAACCTGATTAGAAGAGGACAGGGTATCCTCAGTATAAAAGAAGGCAAAGAAAATCGCCCTCAAGCCTTTGATCTAGTGGTCAAAGCACGAGTTCAAATCCTGCTGTAAATAGAAGACTGGAATTTTAAGTGGAGAAGAGTAGAGGGTCAAACAAAATCACCATGTTGGCCCTCATAGATTTCTTGGATATAAAAGAAAAGTAAAGAAAATCATAGCAGCTAGTATGCCCCAATATTCTTGTACTGCAATTATTCCATTTTTTCCTCACTCTTTCACCAAAATCTCTGGAAAACACACTTTTTCTAACTTTTCTGGGTGATAACCAACTAAATAATTTATTCACCTCGGAAACCAAAGATAGAACAATCAATATCTTTCCTTTTCCTTAATGAATGTCTTAGCTATTCCAGCTAAAATGAAAATAATACATGTTGAGTGAACTTTTGTAAGAGTGCAAACCAGTAGACCATGCCATATGTCAAAGTCCTGGTCATAAATAGAACTAATAAACCTAAGACAAGAAAATAAAACTAGAAAAAAGATTGCCCCTCTCGCAAATCCTTAAAGAATTTGTATAAACTAATTAAATCGAAAGATGCTCTAAATTCAATAAGAAAAAGAATAAAGTTTACTTGCATTTGTTTAAAAAAACTTACAATCTTCCTAAATTTATAAAATTTCTTACCTTTTTTAATAAGGTAAGTTACAAAATCTCTTAACCTATAATATTTCCGACACATAAACAACCAAAATGGGCAATGTTCTCTTAGTATCATCCATCAATACAGGCATCCCTAAATCACAATGTCATCTTTAAGTTAACAAAATTGTAACAACAGTTTTTCCATAGCCGATACAAGCATCATAAACTAGTAATGACCATGTTGTGACAGAAGCACAGACCAAAGTAGAATCATGTCTATCCATCACAAGTTGATATACTACTACTGATAATAAAGTAACTAATCGCATTCATATCATAACCGTTTTTCCAAGATTCATCACCTGAGCAGCTAAGGCTTCTAGCACATTGCAGTCAAATCCAATAAACAAAATACATCTAAGTAAGCCTAGAGTTACATTACATCTATACTAAGTTAGGAACTATTCATCTCAAGTTAACAAAATGATAACAACAGTTTGTCCATAGCCGGTACATGCATCGTAAACTAGTAATGACCATGTTTTGACAGAAGCACACACCAAAGTAGAATCATGTCTATTCAACACAAGTTCACATACTGCAACAGATGATAAATGAAATAACGGCATTCATATCTTAACCTTTTCCTAAGATTCATCATTGAGAAGCTAAGGCTTCTCGCATATTGCAGTCAAATCCAATTAACATAATACATCTATGTAAGCCTAAAGTCATATCACATCTACACCAATTTGTTTGGCACTAGTTACCAACCCGAAGTTAACATTCTTAGCATTGACCATCTTAATATAAACCCCTCCTTTTCGGATAAAGAAGAAGCATGTAACATATACTCCCTCCGTCCCAAAAACATGTCACTTTTCTATAATTAGAAACAATCTAACTCTAAAAATCCCACTTTTTTTTACCCTTAATGAAATGTTTTATCACACAAATGGTCAAGGCGTGTTTTAAACCACATATTTCAAAAGTGCTATATTTTCTTTCTTAAACTTTGTCAGTGCCAGTAAATTGGGACGAAGTGAATACATATTAAAGGGGGTGGGGTAGAATACCTGCTACTCTTGAGAGTGAGAAGGGGTAGGTGAAACGGAGTCAGAATTTGAATTTCGAAGATCTTCAATCAAACCTCCAAGCTCCTTCCGAGCAGATTCTCTCCCAAACATGAACCCATACCTATAAAAAATAACAAATTCGTCGATCCAACCAAAACCCACTTCTTAGATTATCTTTTTAATGAAATTGAACCGTTTATCTGACAGAAATTGAGCTAAAAAAAACCGGTCTTTAACATAGAGAAAGATACGTATAGAGGTGATTTATTACCAGCCAGAAACAGCAGAAAATACACCTGAAATTGCAATTGTCTGAAGGAGAGTGAAGCCCTTCTGCATATTTACTTATCGAATTAATGTGAATGTCTTCTTTCTTCTCCGGCAAGATCAAATTTTTGCTTCTCTCTGCAGAGTCTGCACGAACAGTTCTGGGGTTTTAGGAACTGAGTTTAATGCAGATTTCAAGATTCACGAAGGACTAAACTGAAATATTTTTCGTAAACTTAAGTCCCACTACTTTATGTTTTTTTTTTATGGATAATAAGATTATGCTATATATATATATATATAATAATAATTAAGGGGGTACAGTAGTTTCATTAACCCTATATGGGTTATTAGTTACAACAAGGTTTCCGAAACGAGCTAACTTATTACACGTAGTAGGCTTAACTAGTCTAGAGGAAGTTACTATGTTCTTGTCTTTTGTAAGCTGAAATTTGACAATGTTCGGAGGGGATTAAAGGATAGTAGCCATATTATAACTTGTTAGCTTGGAACCCTGCTTTGCCAAAATATCTGCTACGTAGTTCCCTTCCCTAAAGTTGTGGCGGACCACTGGATTCAGAAACCTCTTCAACAGTGACCTGCAATCAAATATAATAGATTTGTAAGGTGGTTGAGGATGGTCTAGCAGTCTTAATATCTCAATGCAGTCTGTTTCTACTTCTATCGGGCCCATTTTAAGAGAGTGAACCAAGGAAAGACCCATGTGAAAAGCTTCTAGTTCGGCCATGGTGTGGTTTTGTGCCCTACTTTTGTCTTAAAAAAAACAATAATCCAGTCGCCTGAGTGATTTCTAACGACACCACCGATGCCAGTTCCCTCCCCTGAAGTGGTAAACGCACCATCCACATTCAGTTTAAAGAAGCCAGTGGGAGGTTGATACCATTTCACACAGAGCTTAGTATTTTCCTCTTTACCAGTAGAATTGGAAAGGTAGAGAAATTCTATGGCACGATTTTTAATAATGTGGGTTTTGATCATGGTAGTGAGGTTCTTGAAAGTATTATTATTGCGATTCACCCAGAGTTGCCAAAGGGTTAGGGGGAAGAGAACAACCCAAGGACAAGGAGTGTTCAGGTTGGGAAAATTTAAGTTTCTAAGGGCATGGAACCAGTGATTATTGTCCCTTTGGAGAAAAGAAATATTTAAGCACAGATCCAGCCAATATTTTTTGGCAGTGTAACAGTGGAAAAAAATATGCTCAATGTTCTCCTTGTCACATTTACAAATAGGGCAAAAAGGGTCAGGGAACATGTCAATACAATGTAGATAATCTCTTGTGGGAAGTCTGTTATGGGAACAAAGCCAAAGATTTTTTTTTATCCTATTATGGGTTCGCAGGTTCCAGATCCAGGAGAAAGTGAAGCCACAAGATACTGGAGGGCATCATACACAGACTTAGTGGAGAAGATGCCATTGGAATTGGCAGCCCAGTACGGATTATCGATGGCTCCCGCGATAGGACTGGGGAAAATAATTAAGGGAAGTTTTCTCAATAATATCTCTATTAAGGTTGAAAGAAAATTTTTGACCAATCCCAAGTAGAGCCATTCTATAAAGTCGAGAGATTAAGAAACTTTTCTCCCTTATTTAGAGGGCCTTGGACAAGTTGTCTAAGCGGGGAAAGGGAAGGGATCCAGCGGAAGTTCCAACAATTGATAGAAGTACCCGCTCCTGGGGTCCATGCCATAACTTTGGAGCAAATGCTACCCCTCCCCCCTCCCAAGGTTTTGTTTTCCCAAATAAATGAAGGCTTACTAGAGCGTCTAGGGCAGTTGTATTTTTTCATGAGAATACAGGACCATAAAGAGGAGTGGTTTGTAATGAGCCTCCACGATAGACGAGTCAAAAGAGCAATATTTATATCACAGCCCTTTCTTAACCCTAAACGACCCTAATCCTTGGACATGGTGACAATATCCCAAGATAAATAATGCAATTTACGCTTAATGTCAGAAGAACCCCAAAGAAAGTCCTTTTGGATCTGATCAATACGATGGCAGACTTTGGTAGGCAACTTAAAATATTGCATAGAGTAAGCAGGTATGGAATTGAGCGTAGAGTGAACAAGTGTTAACCTACTTGCAGGAGTTAAAAAGTTATGTTTCCAAGTCGAAAGCTTATTGATCATGTTATCAATGATATGTTGAAAATCCATAGCTTTTGGCTTATGATAAAGGATAGATAAACCGAGATATTTGCCAAAGTGGTCGGAACAGCCAAACTTAAATAAAGATTGCACTAGATCATTAATTGAGAAAGAATAGTTCTTAGAGAAAATGGCCTTAGATTTGTTAGAGTTGATTTTTTTACCAGACAGTTTGCAGAAAAAATTCATACATGAGTACATGTTATTGACAGTTTTGGCATTAGCCTTAGCAATAAAGGTTAAATCATCCGCGAAGAATAAATGGGAGATTTCAGTGTTGCTCGGGCTAAGGGGGACATGATCCCACTTGAGAATATCCACTTGATAGTTGATATAATTTGAAAGGAGCTACATACAAAGAATGAAAATATACAGAGACATAATGTCACGACCCGAGCCTACACCCTGGACGTGGCTGGCACTCAAGAACCATTGTTGGTCCCCAAGCGAACCCTCATCCTGGTTGACTACAAACGGAAGACTAACTCAAGCATACAAAGCTTAAAAACTGAAAAAAATTCAATAAACTCAACTTTTCAAAACTTTAACTCAAATAAACAACTTAGAATAAAAATAATATATTCAACTCGCCATAAAATAGGTAACTTAAGTCTTTAAAACATTTAATAAAATAAATGAAAAATACAGACTTCTCAACTATACTGACTATCTATGAAGCCTCTAACTGATAAAAATGGAAGGCGGGAGAAGACCCACGACATCCTAACAACTGATATAACTGAAAGGTAAATGAAATCCTCCGGAAGCAAGGAGGCTCACCATAGCTAACTCGAACTCTCATATGGATCAACGAAGCTCTTGTTGATGATCCTGAATGTATGTGTCTGCATCATGAGAAGATGCAGACCAAATGGCTCAGTACGTGGAATGTACGAGCATGTAAGAGGAATTTTAAAGCATAACATAAGCTTGAAACTTGATAAAAAGGAAACATACTTATCTCTTCTCAAATTTACTCAACTCAAGGAATACTCAAGGATACTCAAAACTACTCAACTTACTCAACTCAAAAGTACTCAAGGATAAGATACTCAACTCAAAGATAAGATACTCCACTCAAAGATTAGATACTCAACTTCAAAGTATGATACTCGACTTGAAATACTCAACTCTGGATACTTAACTGAAATCATTTCATTATAAAGCAGTTTAAAACAAGTGCAATATAAAGAAAAGTTGTTTAAAAACATGATATCAACTTTGGGTGTATGCAAGGATACAATATAAACTCTGTTTGTATATGAAAATACAAGTAAACTCTGTGTATATAAAAATACAATTATCTCTGTGGGAGTTTCTCTAACCGACAACCATCACTTAAGAGTTATAGTGATGATACAACACTTTACCTTACGCTGCCAAGGACCATCCTATACCTTGCCATTAGCATATGACCTAACTTAACTTAGTGGATCCACTAGTATAATGTGAAAATGATTCATCTAAAAAGTATGACCCTTTTCTATCCATGGTGGCTACATGGTTTTATGGAGACGTGAGTTATCTGAACTGATGCTCGTCCCCAATTCGGTGCTCAATACTACTCCCAAATTATACTAGCTCTTATGTTTTTAAAAACATACTTCTTCTGTGATTTGAGATTAGTGCTCAAAAACTTAGCTCAAAGGCTATCTTGGAAATCTCAGTTTCCTCTTTTGCTTCATTTAGAAAGCGATTACTCTTTTATGAAAACTAGCTCGAAAGCTCGTTGAAAATCTCAATTTCCGCTCTTATTTAAATGTGACAACATTTTAAATCTCTTTGGGAATACATAGTCCCCATATACTTCTTTGAAGAAAAGAACTTCAACTTTACTATTTACTGAACTCAAAACTTAAGTCACAAAACAAAGTTAAAACGTTTGTAAAAGACTTCTTAAAAATATGGTTCACGCCGAATTATGTACTTGAACGACTCAATGCAAGGTTTTCAATAACCATAGATAGAACTCAAATACTTGGAACTCAAGAACTTCACTAATACTACTCATTTCAAGAATGCTCAACTCAGAGTTCATGCGAAATTATGAGTATAAACTACTCAACTCAATGACTCAAAGATACTTTTCATCTCAAGACTGTTCGACATATAATGTTCATGAGGAATTATGAGCATGAAATATTCAACTCAATGACTCAAAGATACTTCTCAAAAGAGATTAGGAACTCAACACTTAAAGGCTTAGAACTTAAAGATACCACTTCTCTGAAGGATACTCAACTTACGACTTTCATGCGAAGTTATGGGCATGAAACAGCTCGACTTGATGATCTACATAACAACATAGAACTCATGTATACGACTCTTCTCATTTTCTGAATTACTTCCTCATAACTTAGTTCAAATCGATAGTTGATCTCAAGGATTCACAATTAAACTCAAATGCTTTCTTGAACTCTACTCTTAACTATCTCTTGAATGTGAATTATGAATTCAAGAGTTATGCTTCATGGTATGGAGGATCTTGTAATGATAAAGTAGACTCATGAATACATTCTCCTCACTTGCTCGAGTCTTGAAACAAGTTATTAGAAATTGTAGAATACTCTTCAAAAGGACTTTCTTAGAATGTTCGAAAGAATTCTCAAAAACTTAACTCGTAACTCTACCTTGAACTTGAAATACGGATTCAAGGTTGTGATTTGTGATAGGAAAGATCTCATGATGTTTAGGAATGATTTTAGATAGCTAAACATGAGGGAAGACTGAAAACCAATATTTGAGAGTGGGTCCGCGACGCGGAGAGGCTTTTAAAATTTGGTTTCAAAAATGACTTTTGAGGCAGAACACTCCGTGTCAGCTCCGCGACGCGAAACAGAAATTCCCAAATCTGGGAACCTACCCCGCGACGTGCAACCAACGTCAAATTTCGACCGACGAAATTTCTTCTTCGTTTTCTAACCCCAATTTGCCTAAATTCTATTTTATTTCTCAATCTCTCTTTAGATTTAGATACCCAGCACATATACACTAGAATCTAACTCTAACCCCTCTATAAATCGACACATTAACTTCAAGAACTTCTCAATCTCAGCCCAATTCAAGAACGAAAGCAAATTCATGAATACATAACAAGAACATCAAAGCTTCAACTTTTAGAACGAATTTAAAGTTGAAATTAACATGATTGGCGTGTGGGTGAACAAACCCAACACTATGAAAGCTTACATACCTGAAGGAAAATCTTGAAAGATGAACCCTAGCCTTAGCGCTTCTTGATTTTCTTGAGCGTAGAATCTTTGGAGTGAATGAGAGGGTTTTGATTTAAGAAAACTAATTTTCTACTCGCTTAGGGCAATTTAGATGACCTTCTTAGGGTTTTTAGGACTAAAATACCCTTAAAGAAATAAATAAAATGAGTTGGGAGTCGGAAAGATCTTTCACCAGGCAGTGAGGTCCGTGTTGGCTCCGCGTCGCGGAGCTACTGCCAGGTTTGCGCGACGTTAGTAAATCAGTCATAACTTCTTACTCAGAACTCGGAATTGAGTAAACTCAGTGGCGTTGGAAAGAGGACTCGAAGGGCTTTAATTTTCTATCTTGTAGCTTTGATTTGATGAATTTAATGAATAGATTCAAATATTTAGAATAATTAGAATAAATAAACCTAAATCATCTTGTACTAGGAGTTATGGTCGTTTGAAGTTGACCCAAAACTTAAGAAAGCTTAAGAATGACTTGAATGCTTTTTCTCTTACTTCTTGGAACTCAAGGTGCTACATCTAATGACCTTAATACTCAAGAAATTTTAAATTCCTTGCAAAAATCTCACTCACTACGAAGAACGGTTCGAGTCTTAGCTCAAAAATTTTCCGGGGTTTTACACATAGGGTCACCTTGTCTTATACCCTTATAGGGCGAGAAATAGTTGGTTCGTGAGCCATTAACTAATATCGCAATTTTTGAAGTAGTGATGCAACTCATGATAAGCTTAGTAATGTTGGGAGGAAATTTGAAAAAAAGAAGGGCACAGTAGACAAAAGACCATTCCAAATGGTCGAAGGCTTTCTCTAAGTCTAGCTTAAACATGAGAGTGCCATTCTTGCTATTGGTACGGTTAATGTGATTCATAAGTTCTTGGACAAGAATTGCATTATCACAAGCTCTCATTCCCTTGAGGAAACTAGTTTGATACGGTCCAATAAGCTTGTTTAAAAAGGGTTTAAGTCTATTAGCAAAAAAATTTGTGATAGTCTTATACACAGTGTTGCACATGTCAATAGGGCGGAAGTTTTTTAAAAGGTTAGCGTTCTTGAATTTCGAGATGAGGCAAAGTAAAGTTTTGTTTAAATCTTCCAGGATAGTATAAGTTTGGAAAATGCGATGGCATTTGTAACACCCCATACATTTCAACATGTATACGACTAAGTTAATACTGATGAAAGTATTTAAACTCGAGAAGTAAAGTGGTTATTAAGCTTAAATTTTAGAGTTGAGTGTTAACTTTAAATTAAAAGATTAGAATTTGGAGAATGAGATAAAATAAGTGAGGTGCTTGCTTGACTAAATTAAGCTAGTAGGTGACAAATAGGTGCATCACCTACTTAGACTTTTTGACCAACTTAATAAGAGTAAGTAGCTGCATCACCTGCCATAGCTATAGATTTAATAAGAAGAAGTATCTGCATCACCTAGTTTGACATTTGAGCAGCTTAAAAATGGCAAAGTAGGTGGATCACCTACTTGGCAATTTGTGGACAAAAATGAAGAAGATAGAGGCGGTGGAATGCCAATAATTATAGGGTCATATTTGGCTCATTTATATCTTAATTCTTGCATAGGAAAAAAAGAATTTATCTCCAGCACTCTCTCTTTCCCTCAATGATTATCACAGCTACCTCAAAAATACTCCATGGTTTCTTGAAAAAACCCTCCTAATTTCCAGCTAAGGTAAGTAGAAACCTTATGGTTTAGCTTGATTGTCCCATGAGATTTCATGTTTTTCATGTTTAAATATGGTGCAGACCTTTCCCTAAGTTGTATGCTCATGTTTTCTTTGTTAATAAGAGAGTTTCTCTTCTTATTTTGTTCAAGTGTGAAGGGTGATTAAAACTATTGAAGGAGTACAAGTTAAGAGAACAATTTTCCATAATTTGAGGTAAGGTTACTGCCCCATTTTGTCTCACTATAGATATCAGATTGGGTGAGATTTCTCTATGTGTTTTACTACAAATTCATGAAAAAATGATCGAAAGCAGTGAGTCAAAGTTTTATTGATTATTTTAGAAAGGTTTGGGGCTGTCTATACGTGGTGAAGTTTGGAGAAGTACTGGGTGGATGGTTGGGTTTATTAGTGGTAAAAGGCATGGTTTTATTCCTATATATGGTAGTGAGAGTGTTGTTTGTAAGTGTCACGACCCGGGAGCACCCCCAAGTCGTAACAAGGCGTACTCGACCCCGAAGGGGTCTTATACAAGCCACATAGTCATTCATTGCATTCAATAATGAAAATAGTGCGGAATAATAAAAAACTTATTTACATCCACACATTTAAACTTC
>JAJOOF010003410.1:0-26902 GCA_029582545.1 Solanum lignicaule | reverse complement strand
TCCTTTGTTCTCTTTGCAACCATGCCAAAGGAAATCTCTCCTAAGTTTGTCCAATTTCTTAACCACTTTTGCCGGTATAGTGAAAAGAGACATAACATATGTTGGGAGAGAGTTTAGAACAGAGTTGATAAGAATGTGTCTGCCACCAAAAGAAATGTATTGAGCCTTCCATCTGGCTAGTCTCTTTTCAGTCTTCTCGACTATGTTGTCCCATATCTTCAAATCTTTGTGTGTATTACCTAAAGACATACCCAAATAAGTTGTGGGCAATTTCCCCACTCCGCAGCCCAAAATGTCAACTAGACTTTGGATGTTTGTCACATCCTTAATAGGCTATAAACTGCTCTTGCCCCAGTTAACTTTCAAACCTATACAAGCTTCAAAAAACAACAAAATTAGTTTGATGAATCTAAATTGCTCCTCCTGTGGCTCACAGAAAATCACGGTGTCATCTGCAAAAAGTAGATGGCAAATCTCTTTAATATCACCATTGTTTCCACTAATCTAGAAACCTCTGATCCACCTGTTTTGAGTAGCAATCCTTATCAAGCTATCAAATCCCTCCATTACCAGGATAAATAAAAAGGGTGAAAGAGGATCACCTTGTCTGATTCCCTTTCCTGAAGAGAAAAAACCCACCGGTTCTCCATTTACAAGAATGGAGAATCTCACCGTGCTTATGCAAAATTTTATCCATGCCACCCATCTTTCTCCAAAACCCATTTGTCTCGAGGTGTTTAGTAGGAAAGCCCAATTTACATGATCGTATGCTTTTTCAATGTCCAGCTTGCACATTACCCCTGGAATGTTTCCTTTCAATCTGGAGTCCACACACTCACTTGCAATGAGAGCTGCATCCATTATTTGTCTTCCTTTAATGAATGCCATTTGGTTTTTGGTGACAAGCTTACCAATCACTCTTTTCAGCCTTTCTGCCAGTAGTTTTGCTATCACCTTGTAAACTCCAGTAATCAGACTTATTGGTCTGAAGTCTTTAAGTTCAGCAGCACTGGCTTTCTTGGGGATGAGTGCTACAAAAGTAGCATTAAAGCTCTTCTCAGTAATCTGTCTAGCCTGGAATTCTTGTATAGCCTTTATAATATTCTCTTTTAGGATCTCCCAGAAAGACAAGTAAAAGGACATGGGAAACCAATCAGGTCCAGGTGCTTTCTCCATAGCACAAAGCTTTAAGCAGCCTAAGATCTCTTCCTCCTCAAAAGTACCCTCTAGTCTATCTGCTCCTCCACACTAATGGTTGTGATCCCTTGTAATTGTAGCTCAGGCCTCCACTCCTCTGGTTCTGTGTACAAATTTTGGTAGAAGCTTTTGATGGTCTCTTTAATGACAGAGGGGTCATTAGTATTGCATCCATCCACCAGTAGGAGTCATTAGTATTGACCTCATTTAACCTAATAGAGTAATCCTTTTTTGATGTATTCAATAAGCGGTAGAGATATTGTTTTCTATAAAACCAAAAAAAAAAAGAGATTGAGAGGATTAAAGCTTTAGTCAAACCGAAGTAAGTTAGGATTAAGACTTCAATGGGGGATTTTTCCCAACTAGATGATAAGAAATATACTATGTATATGAGGGGAATGTATAGGCGAGGTGACGAGCGCTTGTGCAGGTACTAGGTGATATGCCGTGATTTACTTGCTTATTATGTTTTACTTGATTGATTCGATGGATTACTTAATTTACTAAGCAATCTCAGGATTATATATAAACTAGAGAAAGAGACAGATTTTTCTAGTGAATGTAGTGGACAGAATGCAACAGATGGTTGATACATTGGGTGGAGAAATTGGAAGCACCCCCACCATGCATCTAGGAATGCCGCTTGGGGAACAGAGCAAATCCAAAGATATGCGGTCGGGATCATAGAAACATGTGAGAAAAGATTAACAAGATGAACTACATATCTTTTAGAGGTAGATTAGTTCTAATCAACTAGTTCTGGATGCACTTCCCACATATACGATGTCACCATTTCCTATATCGATAAATGCAGAAAAAAGGTTAGATGTAGTAAGGAGCAATTTCCTTTTTTTTATGACAAGGGAAACCCGCAGCCGCTACCCTTTGGGTGCGCACAGGGTAAAACCCCGCTCCTATGCAATAGCTCGCAAGCCACATAGGAGAGGTAACCCGCACTAGGCAAGTCCGGTGCGACGAGCTCGACCCAGAAGGCAAATCCCTTGCTTTCGCTGGCAAGGGGTTTCGAACTTGAGACCTCCAACATGAAAGTCCCAAGCCCAAGCCCAAACCACTGGGCCACCCCGAGGGTAGTAAGGAGAAATTTCCTATGGCAAGGCAATAGATAGAAGAGAGGATTCCATTTGGTTAAATGGAAAAAGCTGACCATAAGTAAAAAAAAAGAAAAAAAGAAGGGCATGGGAATCAGGAGCTTGAAGAAGCAAAACAACTGTGGAGGTTCACCAAAGAAGAACATACTTTATGAGGAACTGTGACCACTCCTTATGTAATCAGCCTATGGAGATCCATCAGGAAGTTGTGGTTGAATCTAAAAGGCAGATTGAGGATCAATATCATGGACGGAAGGGAACTCTATTTTGGAAGGATACACTAGTGGGTCCTTCTTTGACTTTGTTTAAGGAGAAGGATCAACATACAAAACATAGTGACATACTAAAAAAAAGTAATGGTAAAATAAGTTAGATTGCATCAAAGGCCACTAAGAGTCTGTTTGGATTAGCTTTTGGCTTATTTTTATCATTTTACCTTTAAATCAAGTGCTTATAAGCACTTTTTAATTTACCCAGGCAGTTAAAAAGTGCTTAAAAGCTATTTTGGCTTAAAAACACTTAAAATAAGCCATTCCAAACAGGCTCTAAATTATTCTTAAACCAATAAGTGAATAGAAATCATAAAGATAACAAAAGAATGAAAACAAACCTGGAGAGATTCCTCAGTGTATCCTTCTTTGACTTTGTTTAAGTTAGACACTTCAACGACGATGGAGTTTCCATTTGAATAACCAAGCTTTCCATCTGCTGTAATTTTTGAAAGTGGCTCAGTGATACCCTCTTGTGAACTTGAAGCAGAGACGCTGGGAGCAAGAGGGCTGCTGGGAGAAGCAGAGCCACCCACAGAAGCTATGTTACTATCAAAGAGTGGAATGATGGCCCAGGAAAAGGACTCCCTGTAAGGCATGATCCGCGACCATACTTGTAGTTTCTGTTTCTCTCTGTCTGTCAGATGAACCTACATACAGGTAGAGATATTCAATTAGAAGAAAAAAACATTTTTTTTATAATGGTAACTGTATATTCACACCAAAAGACCCATCAGGTAAAAACTGATGGGGTGGGATTTACCAACCCAGGGTTATCATCAAGACCAAAAACTAGACATGAGACTTTACAATTGTCCTATGAAATCGACTAAACTATCTATCTCCCCCACTATATCCTGTTTACACCAAAAATACAAAAGACTAAGGCTCCTCATCTTGATATTCTGGAAACTGCTGGCTATTCCATCATGACCTCTTTCATTTCTTTCTCTCCATACTATCCACCAAATGCATGTTGGAATGCTCCTCCACTAGTCTTCTTGTGACCCTCTTCTCCCCACTCCTTCCCAATTTTTCAGCAAATCAAAGGAGGTACTGGGCATCACCCAATTTATGCCTACTATACAAAAGAACATGTTCCACAGATTTGCAGTTGTTCGGCAGTGCAAGAACAAGTGACTATTTATCTCTGCCTCTTTCTCACACATAAAACACCTTGATGGATACCTTTTCTCTGTAGTACTTCGTGGGTCAAAAACCTCTCCTGATCACCAACCAGATGAAGCATGAAACTTCGAGAGGGATTTTAACCTTCCAGACCAGTATCCAAGGCCAGATAGTTGTCGTTGTGCAACTGTAATTCAGTCTCCAGCAGCATGATTTCACAGTAAAGGACCCCTTGTTGTGCAATTTCAACTCCTGGGAAAATATTTAGGACCTGCAGCAATTCAGCCACTCTGTATATCGCCCAGTCATTTAAGGCCCTTCTAAAAATCAAGTTCCACCCTTGAGGACTCCATACTTGTGCCACTTTGTCCATCTATTGCAAGCTCAAAATATACATATCTGGGAAGGTAGTCTTCAGGTTTTCTTCCCCAATCCACAATTCATTCCAGAAATTAGACTTTTCCCCATTACCAATTTTGTACTTTAGATTATTACTAAAAGAGAGCCACAGTCTTCTAATTGTTTTCCACACAGAACACTCAAATGTACCAGTCACCTCCTCAATAATCCAGCTATTCAGGAGCCCATATTTCTGTGAAATGAATCTCCTCCAAAGTGCCATATCTTCACAACAAAATCTCCACAACCATTTCTTCAGTAAACTTTCGTTGTGTGCACGTAGCTTCTTTATGCCTAGACCACCCTACTCTTTGTTAAGGATCACCTTATCCCATTTGACTATTTGACTAGATTGTACCCCTTCTTCTCTTTGTTGCCCTGCCATAGAAATACTCTTCTTGCCTTGTTGATTTTTTTCTCTATGCTGACCGGTAAAGGGAACAGACTCATCATATAAGTAGGTTGGTCATCCATGACTGATTTTATAAGGTTAGTTTGCCGCCCAAAGACAGATATTGACTTTTCCATCTTGCTAGTTTCCTCTCACTTCTTTGCAGAATCTCATTCCACACTTCCAGCTCCTTATTCTTTGGTCCGAGAGGCATACCTAGGTATTCAGTAGGTAGGGAAGCCACTTGACAGCCTAGGTTCTCTGCTAGGATCTGCATATTAGGCACTTGGTTGACTGGGTAGAGACAACTTTTCTGCCAATTAACATGGAGCCCTGAAACACCTTCAAAAATGGTTAGGATAGCTCTCAAATGTCTTATTTGTGTAACTTCAGCTTCACAAAAAACTAGGGAATCATCGGCATAAAGTAGATGAGATATCTCCATAGCATTGCCCATATTTCTGTTAGCACAGAAGCCTCTAATCCATCCATTCTCCATTGCTCTCCTGATCATGAAGTTCAAGCCCTCCATTGCTAGGATGAACCGAAAAGGTGACATGGGGTCACCTTGTCTGAGGCCTCTCTGTGATTGGAAAAAGCCTTTTGGACTGCCATTGATTATGAGTGAAAATTTCACAATGGAGATGCAAAAACTAATCCAGTTAATCCATTTGTTGCCAAACCCCATATCTCTCAATATTTTGAGAAGGAAAACCCAATTTACATGCTCTTAAGCCTTCTCAATGCCAAGCTTGCATAGCACTCCTGGTACATTTTGCTTCACCTTTGAGTCTACCAACTCATTTGCCAGAAGTGTTGCATCCATGATCTGTCTGCCCTTCAGGAAGGCCATTTGGTGTTCATCAACCAGAGTCCCCATAACCATCTTCATTCTCTCAGTAATGAGCTTGGCTATAATTTTGTAGACTCCACCAATTAGACTTATTGGTCTGAAGTCTTTCAACTCTTCTGCTCCCTGCTTCTTAGGAATAAGTGCTATAAACGTAGCATTGAAAGACTTCCCAAAAAACTCATTTTGGTGAAAATTTTGTATTGTCTTCATCAGGTCCTCTTTCAAGGTCCCTCAACATTCCTTGAAGAAACTCATTGTAAAGCCGTCTGGACCCGGAGCTTTGTCACCATCACACTGTTTGATAATACCCAATACCTCAGCTTCAGTGAATGGCCTTTGCAGCCACTCTTGATCTTCCTGGGCGATTCTAGGATAGTTAGCAATCTCAAAAGCAGGCCTCCAGCCTTCTGATTCAGAGAATAGGTTCTCGTAGAAGTTAGAACTCAATAATGCTCACTTTGATTTGGTCTGGGTCCATCTAGCTTCCTCATTTTTTGCCAGTTTTTCGAGCTCAACCAAGACAGTTGTTCTAACCATCATTTCGTCTTCATTTAGAGCCCTAGTGTCCTCAACCAAATCAATATCAGCCAACTCAGCTAAAAGGTTTCTCTTCTTAGTGTCCAGTTCACCACAAGCTAATTTGCTCCAGTCTATGATTTTTTTCTTCAGCATCCTTAACTTCAGACTTAAACCGTAGTCAGGGCATCCTATCACTTCAAATTCATTCCACCATTTATACACTAGTTCCCAAAAACCGTCTATCTCAAGCCACCAATTTTTGAACTTGAAGTAGGGTCTCTGATTTTCCCAATCACCACATTGCAGTAAAATAGGACAGTGGTCCGAAGGTCACTCTAGGCATAACCATTTGTGTAATGTTCTTGAAGAACTCCTCCCATTCTACAGAGTAGAGGAATCTATTTAATCTAGCAGCACTATGGTGGTTTGGCCCTCGAAAGCTGGAGTACTTCAGTGAAAGCAAAACAACATTTCTAACTTGGCGCTTGAGAAGAAACTACAATAGTTAAACCTCAAGAAAAGAACATCTTCAGAATGTACTTGATAGAAAAACTGGCAAAGTAACAAATTACAACCACCACAAATCAAATGCACGAAAGTTGCTAGTGATTTACTTCTCACAGAAACTAAAACAGATGGAGTCCTTTCCTTTATTAATCAGATGTTTCAAGAAACTAAAACAGATGGAGTCCTTTCCTTATTAATCAGATGTCTCAAGAAAGTACGTCCTCTACTGGAAGAAAGTACAAACAGACTAGAAGTACGATTAAAGCTTCCAGACTGAGAATTCAATAATTTAAAGGGAAAGTGGATATGACAGTAAACTAATGTGGCTCTTACAGGGTAGCTATAGAAAGGATAACATCAAACCTGAGCATAACATTCTATAACTAAACTAAAAACAGAAGTAAGAGGTCTGATACCAAGAAGATGAAAAACGTGTGAATAGAAATGATGAGAGCAGATTTGTTAATAGCAAGGAGATCTTTAAAAATATAACCTACACAAACTTCGATACATGTTTATTTCCTGTCCAGCACACCAAAAATATTCTAGTTTAGCGGGTTTTTTGGCTTAAAAAGGCATCCAGGTGGCTGCAGTAAGATCATATCCAATACCATACACCCAAAGTCTAGTACAGTTCTTTTCTTTCAGAATGTAAGAAAAAAAGAAGTGGGCCAAAATGGCAGGACGTAGAGAGGATATCTCCACTTCTTCATGCTAATAAAGACCTATATAAAATTCCCAGTGGAAGCATATTCCTTTCTCCAAGAATCTGCAACTGCTAAATGTTCAGCAACCATGTATCAAATGCTATATAAGTGTAACCAACAAAAAGATGAAGACAAACTCTTAAGACCAAATTTAAAGCTTTGTGTCAGCATAACAAATCACTTAAACTAAATAATGTATTGAAAATGAAGCAATCATTAAGTTAGGTGTTCCCAGAGGAGGTCATCAAACTTACTGGTTCCTTTCGTGAATAAACAGAAGGAGACACTCCACCTTCTTCAGTGGCAGGTTTTTCTAGTTGGATTAGCAGACAAATAGATGCTGATGGAGCATCTAGATGAAAAATGCAACGCCTTTCATAGGAACTGCTTGCCTGGAGATGGATCCAAAATAAACAGACATTACAACAGGCTAGCATCAGAAGAAACTAGAGAGAAGTAGAAATGAAAACCAAGAAAAAGATAAGCAAAACTGAAGCAGCTTACTTCTTGCATTTCGGTAGGCAATACATGGAAAATAAAATCCTCAGAAAGTTTTTCTCTTCGCTCCCTATTATATAAACAAATTGTGCCATAAAACGGCTCTACAAAAGAACTTTGGAAACTCAGATAAGGAGTGCTGGCAGCTCAAAGGCTTAAATGAATAGAAAAATCTTAAGCAGACACATCTTTTTAACAATCAAGACCAGTATTCAACAATATAAACTCACCAACTAGTCCAGCTTGAAATGACAATGATAGGACTTTCACAGCAATCTTCAGACCGCTATAACCACAGCCATTCAAGTGATAAGAAACATTGCAAGGAGGGAGAAGGTTAAAGGAATGTTAAATGAATTACAACCTCGTATACTGGGACATATGAGCTTCAGGAATCCTTTGCCCAAATATTAATGATCTTTCATTTTCCCAGTCAAAAACTGGTTCATAAGTCGGTAGAGGGGATTCACCAAAATGCTGCAAGGTACTGATTTGAATCAATTTTAAAGAACAAGCATTTTAAAAGGCCTGCAATCTGCATTTGTGTAACAGGAAACAACCTTGGAAACTTTGGCATTTGAGAGGTCAGAGAAATTATCTTCAGAGAGTTGTGTCCCAGAAGTGCTGGGGATTTCACCATCAATTGAATCCTCAATCTTAGGCCGTCTAGCATTTGCAAGATGCATTTCTGAAGACAATTCAGCATATAACCATTAGTACCAAGAAAGGCGATAATATTGCAAAGTGGACAGTTGGGCTGTAACTATATTTTCAAATATTTGATTTTCAGCTAATCAAAAGGGTGCAATTAGCTGAAAGGAAATTTAAAATGCCAAACCCACAGGAAAGCTGTTTCCCCTGTAAAAAAAAACTCATTAGTTTGCATGGCAGGAAAGAATCAAAATGCTTTCTAGGTGTCTACTTATATTCTGGATATGACAACAAAAGAGGAATATAATTTTATGAAATACAAGATGCTCACTACATGATACGAAAGCTATTTCAACAAGGACAATTTCAGATATTCAAGGATTGCACATTCTGTTCTAGACTAAGCAGGTCTAATGGAATTTCCATATTAATCGAGTATTTTTCATTTTAATATTTGGAAAATAAATTTGGCATTCGAATTTTATAATATATTTTGTTAACCAGTGAGACAGAGCGAGAGGTTGGTTATAGAGGGTACGTGGAGAGGTAGAGGTACACCGAAGAAGGATTGGGAAGAGGTGATAAGACAGGATATGACGCAATTTCAGGTTACCGAGGACATGACCCTAGATAGGAGGGTGTGCAGGACTTGTATTAGGGTAGAAGGATGGTAGATAGTGTAGTGTTGTCTTGCTAAGGGTGGTTGGTGTTTGCGATGGTACTAGTTGTATTATTATAGTTCTTGTTTTTTTTTTTTTTATCATTGTTTATTATTGTTTTTTAATAGTAATCTACACTAGTATGTTGTTTATGGCATTTCGATTATCACATGATTGTATTGTTGTTTGGCTACTTTTGCACTGTTTCTTGTTTCGATATCTCTTCATTGTCTTCGTCTTTATACTGGAATTTGTTTCACTTGAGCCGAGGGTCTTTCGAAAACAACTTTTCTATCTCCATGAGGAAGGGTAAGGTCTGTTTACATTCTACCCTCCCCAAACCTCACTTGTGGATTTCACTGGGTATGTTGTTGTTGAAATATACTACAGAAAAATTGTTGTATTTTGCTATGACTTTGCTATACTATTACTTCATTTTCTTGATTTTAAAGATGGTATGCACAAAAGGACTAGCAGACAATTCTACACTTATTGCACCATTAAGATGTTTAATTTGGAATAGATGAGAAGAAGAGCTTCAGAATTTATCGAATCGTCAGGTACTTTAGGAATGGATAAATGAAGAGCATTGAAGATGTCCTGCTGGAAAAAAGAGTTGCATAGATGCACATGAAATGTGAAACTTCTCCATTCAAATCGGCACCCTTTCACAAAATGTTGAACACAATCTACTCACGAATACACATACATATCAGAATATCAGTGACCCCTAACCCTTAATCTTCACATACCAGTAGGGTATCTCACCTGTTTCAATATCAGTATCAGGACCCTCATATATTTGACTCTGAAATGAAGTTGGGCTGACGCTTTCATAGTGACCATACTTGTTCTCATCTTTTACCCAGTCGGTTCTGTAGCATTGCACTAGTTCATTTAAATGTGGCCACTGCTCCAAATTTTCATCAAGCTGCAATTAAAAGGAAAGAATAATGAGAGCATGATAATAGGACAAAGGAATTTATCAAGTGGTGATTAAGAATGAAATGGTTTATCGCACAGATAATTTTTGAATAACTTGTCAATATAATATTTAATATCAAAGTGGGTACGGACATTATCTGCCTCCACATTCTATCAACAATCCAAAAGGACCATACATGAATTGCATGATGCAACTATAAAAATAAGAATACTTGATTAAGTTAGTAGCACAAACTGTACATTGTAAATTCTGCATAGGGTTTATGGAGGATGGCTTTCAAGCACTTAATAAGGAATCTATCATCATATCATATATAAAAGAGAACTCTCAACCCGGTGACATGGCGCCACTCGAAGCAAGGATTCTCTTTTCATTTATTTATTTCCAAAACAGCCCTTCCCCTCTGCAATAGGAATGCTGTTTCAGCCTTCAACAACCGCTTCTCCCGTTCATTGTTTTCCACCCTTGCCGCTCTTCATAAACGTTGCGCCTGTTTACAACAGCCGACCTGCCTATGTGGCACCTCACAGATTAGGATTCTTATTGAACCCTTCTTAAAAGTCACAACCTAACGTAAAAGTCACAACTTTTCACAAAAAAAAAAAAAACAAATTCACAACTTTTCATAAAAGTCACAATTCTTTAGAAAAGTCATAACTCTTCATAAAAGTCACAATTTTTCACAAAAATCACAACTTTTCACAAAAGTCACAATTTTTCATAAAAGTCACAACTTTTCACAAAAGTCACAACTCTTCATTTTTCAATCACACCTTTTAAAATCCAATACTTAATTCCAAGGCACCAAAAGAAGAAAGAATAAACAAAGAAAATTAATTTCAATTGCAATGCGACATTACTTCTCTTGCACCTCTCAGTCCACAACTCATAACGCTACTGGAATCATTACATTTGGTTCTTTAGTAAACAAAACTTCTATTTCTACCACTATTATTTGCAAGTTTTTTTCTTCTATAGGGGAGTCGAATTCAAATACATTAATTAAGCTTCTTATGAAGTGTGTTTCATTCCTCAAAGTTTTCTTATGTATCGAAATTGCGAATATTACCGAATAATCATATGTAAGCTCAATAAAATAGTTCAATCCTATGCGAAGCGCGGGTATTTTTTTTATTTTTTTTTTATGACAAGGGAAACCCGCAGCCGCTACCCTTCGGGTGTAGGGTAAAACCCCCGCTCCTGTGCAATAACTCGCAAACTACATAGGAGAGGTAAACCGCACTAGGCAAGTCTGGTGCGACGAGTTCGACCCAGAAGGCAAACCCCTTGCTTTCACTGACAAGGGATTTCGAACTTGAGACCTCCAACATGGAAGTCCCAAGCTCAAACCACTAGGCCACCCCGAAGGGTAATTTACCTAGTATATATATAAAGGAGGAACATAGACAAGGTGATGTGGCACCTCTCTATGGCCTCCATTCATATTTATCTTTTTTCTCCTTTTTTTGACCCTTTTCTTCATTTAATTTATTTGTTTTTCTTTTAATATCTCATAAAGTCTTTACATTCAATTACTCAACTTTTCACCTCCCACTATAATATATCTTATTTATTAGATATAATGTGCATGCATTTATAACTTTCATAATTTCCAAATTTTCATATTCATAACCCTCTCCACTACAATATATCTTATTTATTAGATATAATGTGCATATATTTATAACTCTCATAATTTTTAACTTTTCATATTTATAACCCTTAAATATTAAATATGAAAGTTAAGATACCTTATGGTATTCCTCCATTATTTTCTATATAAATTCATATTTTTTGCTTCATGAGATTTTATCCAAAGTTACCCTTTTTTTTTAAGAAGGTAACTTGTATTATGAACAAAAGGAATACTCAGAGAAGTATTCCAGTAATACTTACAACAAAATTACAAAGGGCGAGGTGACCCTACTAAGGCTTCATAAATAATCTAAAATACTAGGAATATTCTCTTCTTCTTGAGGATATTCGTGTTTACACCAAAAAAAGAAAAGGACTAGACAGTTCATCTATAGTTTCGGCAGAGAGCAACTCTTGTTTTTGAAACATCTCTAGTTCCTTTCCATCCATATAGTCCACCAAATGCATGCTGGGATAATCTTCCATCTCTCCCTGTGTCCCGACTGATTCCCATCTCTATTCCAGCAAGCTAGAGCCTCTTTGATGCTCCTTGGCATAGTCCAGCTTATGCCTCTTAAATTAATGAAAATCTGCCATAACTTCACAGTCTCTCTACAATGTAGAAAGAAATGATTTATTGTCTCAATCTCACATTCACAAAAAGAGCATCGAGAGAAATCTCATGACCTCTTTTCATAAGGTTGTTCTGGGTGAGTGTGGCATGTTTGGCTAGTAGCCAAGTGAAACATGCAACCTTGAAGGGTACCTTGACTTTCCAGATCATCTTCCAGGGCCAACCACCACTCTGAGAGACTAATCTTTGTGATCTCTTGTAAGCTGAACCAACTGAAAATATGCCTTGCTTGTTTGGTAGCCAAAATAGATTGTCCTCATTGGGAGTTAAATCTTTGTATTGCTCCAGGGTATTGAGTAGTTCAGCCACTTTGTTAATTTCCCAGTTGTTCAAGTGTCTCCTAAACCTGAGATCCCACCCTTGATTGTCTCTCATTTCTCTAATTGTGGATACCTTTAAAGTTTCCTATCCAACCCACGCATCTTCCCAGAGTAGTGTTTTTCCCCATTTCCCACCTAGATTTTACAGTTGTTTGCAAATTTGAACCACTGACTTCTGATAGACCTCCATACTCGAGTCCCATAAGGTTGTGTGGGCATGTAGGTAGTCCATTTGTTTTTTTTTAAAACGGATAACTTGTATTCCTCAGCATTAAGGGCAATGCTGGCCACCTCCAAAATGTATCATCAGAGAAGAGAGAAAAAAAGAAAAAAAAAACAGAAATACTTACAAAGAACCTACGAAATCAACTAATTGGATTTCCTCTTCTATATTTTGTTCTTTCCACCAAAAACCTAAGGAAGTAATTACTTTCCATTTAATCTTCTGTATTGAGCATTCTTTTCCTTCAAAAATCCTCTAATTCCTTTCCTTCCAGATATTCCACCAAATACAAGCAGATATTGTCCTCCCCCACTTCTTTAGACTCTTGTTGCCCCCTCTTCTGATCCAACAACTCAATAAATTTGTTGTTGTGTGTTCTACCATACACCAATTTAGGCAAGCTAAATTGAAGAATAAAGCCCATACTTGTGTTGTTACTTTGCAATGCAAAAATAAGTGTTTGTTGGTTTCAGTGCCTCATTGCATAGTACGCATCTAGAGGCTATGTTGATGCCCCTTTTCTTTAATGCTTCATGAGTCAAACAGGCTCTCCTAGCTACCAACCAGACAAAACACTTCACTTTAGAGGGAGCCACACTCTTCCAAACAACACTCCGTGGCCTTGTTTTCCTTCCTCCAATTACCGATAGACCCCACTTGTACAATCTGTTGACAGAGATCTTCCATCTGGGTGTTGTCTCCATAATAGACGATTTGTTTCCAAATTAGTACCGTGAAAGCCTTCTATCATATTCAGTAGTTCAATTACCCCTTCTATCTCCCAATCATTTAACAACCTTCTAAATACCAAATTCCACCTTGGTTGAGACCACAGCTCACTGATTTTGCTATCCGGATGCACACCTCAAACAAACTTTGAAGAAATCTTTGACCAATCCAGTCTTCTTTCCAGAATAAAACCTTATCCCCCTCCCAACTTTAACTTTTGTATTAACTTCTAGCGTTTGCCAAAAGCTTTTGATAGTCCTCCAAACTCCAACTCCATAAGTGGTTGTTACTTCATCTGAACACCATTCCCCTTCTTGGCCGAAATTGTGTTGTATCACTTCTTTCCACAGTGCATGCTCCTCTTGGTTGTACCTCCATAGCCACTTGCTTAGCATACTTTTGTTATGTAACATGAGCTTCCTTACTCCCAAACCCCCATAATTCCTCCCTTGTTGAACTTCTGCCCATTTTACTAAATTGAAATTGCTCTCAATTTTATTTCCCAAGAGTATCTTTTCTCTAACAAAGTGACAGTTAATCTCAATGTGCTTACTCATCTCATGAAATACCAAATTTGATGCAATGGGAAGGACCGCTTGGTTATCAGACATAAGTTCCATCTAGCCGGCTTTGTTTTTTTTTGCGGTTAAAAATGTTGAGACGGGGGTAGTAGGATGACAGAAGAGGTGCATGGCAAAATAGGGACAAAGGTGTTAATTAAGAGTACACTTACAAACATCCTTACATACTTCATTTTCATTGTTTTACAAATTGGTTAGCATACAAGGTATTAAATTGTAAAATTGTAACGGTGTTAAGAGGAATTTCCAATAACATTCAACAAATTCGGCTAGGAAGTTCCACTTAATCCATTAGGAGTAGATAAAGTCCCCAAAGAAATAAGGGGTTTGGGAGAAAGACCTCCAACTTACAACAAGGCCCTATTAAGAAATGCTAAAGGAGATTCAAGCTTCAAGATTGAGAAGTATGCAAAGGAATTTGTAAGAAAAAGTATGAAATTAGTGTCAGGGTAGGCTGCCTACACCATACCCAATTGGGATGCGGCCCTTTCACGAACCCTGCGTGAACACATGAAAGCACTGGGTCGCCCCGCCTGCTTGCTTGGTTACCCTTTAGTATGACAATAAACCCAGATGAAACTAAAACCTTGTTCAAAATTTGTGATATAGTTGTCAAAATACACTTGTAGCCTCATTAACAACCACTCTACAAAATCAAATGTTTTGTTGCTTCCTTCCTTAACAATCTCTAGCACGAAATTCTTATGTTTGAATTTTGAGTACTAATTAGCATTTCATCCCTATATTCCTTTTGTCTACACATCAGCTTTCTCTAGTATTCCCACCACTCTCAAGATATCGATGACTCATTCTAACTCTTCCCAATGTGATTTATCTTTGAATTTATGACCCTGCTCAAACATAGAGAACATAGATCTCTCATAACTCCTTTACATCAAGAGTTCTCCTTCAATCTAAGCTACTATATTTATGACCTCAATTAGAGATTTCTAGGCTAATCACATTCATATTACCCACTGTAACTTCAAAGCTTTAAATATTTTTTGTTTTACTTACCAAAAAGGAAATGATCCTTGTTTTCTCACGCATTGCTCAAAGTCCTAGATGGCCTAATAGTTTGAACATTTACAAAAGCCAATGGCATTCTTTTGTCAAGTATGTGAACATCTAGTTCTTAATAGCGTATTTGGAAACAAGAATGGATACAGTCAAGATGCAAATATCGCTCTTCCTCGATACCAAGGAGGATTTAATGGAATCAATTTGGAGGCATGATCCAATTGTTGGCTCTTCTAATTTTGATTTCATTTTCTCCATTGTCAGTGAAGACTCAACTATGGCGGATGATGTTGGCAAGTGTTTGTTTGCTAATTAATTTGTTTTTCTATTCCCTACCTTGTCTTTTCATTTTATTTTCGTGTATGACTAATAACCGAACCAAAACCGATAACAACCAAACTAATAAATGCATATTATATTTGGTTTGATTTGGTTTTAATAATTTAAAGATCAATTAAATTGATTTGGTTCTGGTTTGGACCAATAACCAACCCATGAACATCTCTTTCTTCTTCTAGTGACACACTGTGTGTATCCTTCACTTAGCCCTCCATTACCCACTACCATGGAACAATTCAGCCACCACATGTGTGAAGCCCCTTGGCAACGTACCAAGAGGTGATGAAACTTCTTCTCCTAAACATATGTACATAAAAAAAAATTACTACTCTTTCTCATTATCTTTGTCGTTAGAATCGACCGCTTTTGCTACCCACTAGTGAAAAAGCAAACCTCGATAGGTGCTCTAAGAATCAAAAAAGACATGGAAATCTTGTCTACTCTCACAACAAAAGTTTATGGTAGTATAAGTTGACTTAAAATACATTATCACTTACTTGTCTTCCCCCTCCAACCTCCACGAGTTCTCACCCGTGAGCATGGTATGCAGTTAGTAGAGTAGTTTCAACATTAAGAATTAATCCACTCCCCTCTCTTGTAAATTCCTTTTGAATCTCAAGTCCCACAAACTCCCCTTCTTGCACCAATCAAAATTTGTTACACCGTTATCTCTTTCTATCTATAAACTCTAAATAAATTGGGGAAGAACATCCTCAACATATTCTCCCAACACCATCTTTGATCCAAAGAAAAGTTGATACTACTTCCATACCCTACTCAACAAGTAAATAAGAGTCTGTTTGGATGGGCTTATTGCTTTAGGCTTATTTTTCTCTTTTTGGCTTAAAAACAAGTGACCACATTTGTACTTACATTACAAATGTATTTACATCATTACAAATTCACAAAAGTCCCTCCCAATATAATTGGTAGACTTCCAAGAGAAAAAGAAATAAGTTGGATGGAAACCCCAAGCACAAGGCAAGTTGGCCTCCAAGGATGCTCCCAGTACAAATAGCAAAAGACTCTAAATCAACGCACGCTTTATCAGAAAGGAGGTAAAGTTTTATAGAGGCCACTTTGATGACAATTCCATGGTAAAACTAGCATGGAAGCAATGTAAGGACTACGAAGATGAATGCATGAAGCATTCGGTTTGGGAAGAAGTGGTCTTTTTAGCATCTCTATGGACCAAACAAAGTGCCTTCCTTAGTAATTTGGCCATAATAGACTTGCAGCACAAACAGGATCCCTACTGACTTAGTTCTCATTTCTCAAGAATATTAAGCTTAAATATCTCATCCTTGTAAATTCTTTATTGACAATGAAAAAGACTAGAGTTAAAAGAAAGATAACAAATGAGACTGAAGATCATTTCCTCCCAATCTGTCACTTTCTGTCCATACAAAGAAGCATTGGTAAGTCCAAAAGCTTGAATACCAAACTCACCAGTGGATCTAAATTCAAGGAACCAGCGAAGGAATGGTGTGGTATTCTCCGAAATCGATATCCACTAGATGAAGTTTCCATCAACTGCAAAAGAATAGACATAGTGAAAAATATCAAACAGAGTACTGTAAGAAGAGGCAAGGGTGTTTTACTCTGGAGATGTACAAATCTTGCATTTCAAACAATGTAGAGTAATGCCATATCAAAAACATGCTACAAAAACAATTTAAACACATTAACAAACAAAAGAAACCTAATTCCTTAACCTTAACGGTTAAAAATAACAAGAACCTACAATAATTTGCTTTCTTCCTTTCTAAGAGAAATGTTACAGAAAAGTTGGTTAGTCATACGCAGAGTTATAGTAGTCAGTTTACCAACACAACTTTGAAGGCAAAGCAGATCAATTTGGGGAAAATCACGAAGAGATATTTACAAATCGAAACTGTAGCTTTCATTGCGCATTGGAAAAAACAAAGACAATATGACTTGCAGTTTGCATTGCACAATCATTTAGCAAAAAGAGTTAGGGTTTTCTGTCCCTTGAGAGACAGAAAGTAGCAAATCTGGAGAAAGGGAGAGTGGGGAGGAGAAAGAAAAATGTGAAAACTTACAGATCGATTTCGCCGGAGTAAGTAACCGGCGGAGAGTATGGAAGAGGAAAGCCGACGGAGAGGAAAAAGCACACAGCGCAGAGAGGGGGTGAGCTTTCAGGCGACTTGTGTTAGTCAAAATATAGTCAAATTAAAATCGACACTGGTCTAAATCAACTAATAACTCAAAATATACGTAGTGACTTTTTTTTTTCATTTTCTTTTCTTTTTTAAAATCATTATTAATGAGGTGTTTGGATATTAACTTTTTAAGAATTTGAAAATAACTTGTATCCTTGGTCAAACATAACTTCAATTTTTTTATACATCATTTTTTACTTTAAAAACAAAATTATATTTTCAAAGTTCACAATGAAATATGATCAAACATCCATTTAAAACAATTTCATTTGGGTGGGAGGGGAGATTTATTTGAAAGTCGAGTGCAATAGCGCCGACCCAACTGCAAGATAATGCAATTCCAAACATTTAAAAAAAATTATTTTTTGCTATTTATAAGTATAATTTCTTCAAAAAGTAATTGACTTGATTCTGAAATGTATAAATAAAAATAATTGTTATTTTTAAGTCAAGTAGTGGTGTAACAACCTGGTCCGTCATTATTCTAAAGCCACCTCGTGCAGAACCTCAAAATATTTAGAAATATATAGTCGATTTAAACTTTAGGGTACATGACGAAAAATTTAAGAATTTGAAAAATTGACCAAGCTGAATTTCATTCCACCATAGCAGAAATATTCCACATATGGCGGCGCTGCTATAGCGGGATCAGCGAGGGCAAAACTTGAAAACGTGAATTCTTTTATTTTCCTCCTCCTCTTCAGTGGTAAAATAAATGAGGGTTACTTTTAAAAAATCCCTTAAGCAGCTCTAAGGTCGAGAACAACGGAGGAGAGGAATTTCAGTACGCAAGGAAAGGTTAAAATCCCTAAATTTTCTATCTACGTCCGTTAAAATTCATCCCACAAAGCAGAGACTTGTGCTCTGAGTTCTTCAGTAGTTGCATGGCGTCCAGGTAGGCTAAATTTTATTTTTTAACTGAGTAGTTAGACATGTCTTTAGTTACATAATATCTTGTAGGTTATCAAGAGATTGCATGTGTAGGTCTTCGTGCACAAAATTTGGATGATTGAATTTGTGGTTAGTTATGGCTTAGGCTGAGGATGAATTTGCTTTAGTTAATGTTGATCTTATGATGAATGTTGGGTATTATCCTAGGAAAGGTAATTGTGGGTAATCAGATTTTGATCGGTAATCGTTTAGGCATGAATCTTTTTGGATAGGTTATGTTTGTTTGATCGCTTTATATTATATTGTTATCGATCGCATGCAACGGATGTGTTTACTTAGTGTACAAGTGTGGTTTGTATTCATTGTGATTGTGATATGTGATTGCTAATCGACTCGGATATTATGCCTAGTAGAGAATATCTCACGATTGGCTAAGGTATTATGCTTGGTATATACTAGGGGTCGTTTGGTAGAGTGTATAAGAACAATGCAAAATATAGTGTATTAGTAATGCATGCATTAGTAGTGCTTGCATTAGTAGTGCTTGCATTAGTAGTGCTTGCATTAGTTATGCCTGCATTATTTCTTATACAATGTTTGGTTTGATGTATTAGAAATAACAAATCTGCATAATTTCTATTAGAAAAATGTATGTTTGCAAAAATATCCTTCACACTTTATTTCTTTGTACACTTGCTTTACAACAAGGTTCTTTGCTAAAACATCAAAAAAGATTTCTTTGTTAAAACATCATTTATCAAACTAATCGTCACAATAGTAAATATTTTGATTAAACTATATTGAATAGCAAGGGCAATATCAACAGCATTCAATATGAGAGAGTCCAGCAATGAAGACGCGTAAAACTCTACAAGACCATAAAGCTCTACTTGTCAAATTGAACAAATTCAAATTATTTACCACCCATGAGAAATCTTTAGTTCTACACCACCCCCTCCGAGAGATACAGGCAACTACTTTGTAAAGGAAATGTATTAATGAGTAATGGTATCCTTGGTGAGCACAAGACCAGCTGCAGAGATTCTTGGAAAATGTTTTTATAAAAAGGCTTTTGAGGGTAGTTTTTAATTATATAATCCAATGCAAGTGTTAAAATGCTATGTTTTACTAATACCTAGAATTTCTTGGTATTAGTAATACACAACTTAATACACAATAGAGTGTATACATGTCATGAAAAAGTGTACCAAACAAGGTATTACTAATACACACACCTAATGCATGCATTATTTTTTCTAATACACTCTACCAAACGACCCCTATGTGTTTGATCGAATACCATGTCTTGTACAAGAATATTCATATATGGTTGGCTAGAGTACTATGCCAGTACATACTAACGGTTGGCATCAATACCACGCATGATACACTGACCATGAGAGAATTGAAATTACTTCTTCATGACGTGATTGTTATATATTGGTTCCGTGAATGAATCGAATTTATTTATTGTGTTATATTCAGCACATGTCGGTCCTTGAGTGGCCGCATTGGTGTATATAAATGTTGAGGTGATCCATGTGTAAATCAAGATTGCATACTAAATATTGTATTAGTATTTTAGGGATTTTATCTGAAAGGTGCAATGAATCAAATTTGCATGATTGTTATGTTTTTAAACATGTCTTGGATAGCGGTTGAGTCAAGGTGGTTAATGATGGTTTTGCAAGTGATATACTAAATTGGACAAGGATTAGAGTGTTGGCATGGAAACTTCAAAGAGAATAGTAAATTGGTAATAGAGTTAGTAATGATCTTGTGTTCGAGAAATCTTTATGTGATAAAAGGATTTAGGTTATGATATGATATAAAGGTGAAATGACCTAAATGGTGAACTTGGTAGCGAAAGGAGATGGGTGATTCAAAATAGAGCGTATAAGTTCCAAGGTAATAAAGCTTATAGTAAGAGTAATGATTTGTAACACCTCGGTCTTAAAAAGAGCTAAATTTAGAAAGAACTAAATTAGAAAGAGCTAAATAGAGATTGGTTCAAGTTACTCTTTAATTGTGAGTTTTGGGTCAACTTCAAACGACCATAACTTTTGGCACATGATGATTTAGGTAGCCCATGAAGTGTCAAATCGAAGGTCGTTGAGTCATCTTTCCAACGTGCTGAGTTTGCTAAATTCTGAGTTCTGATGAAGGAGATATGCCCGTTTGAGTATAGTTTGTCTAGTTAAGGAAATTCATCCATTTTAAGGAGGAATATTTTGGTTTTTTCCTTACCCCACTATTCTAACACGTTTTACCCACCTAAGTTAAGTGGTCTAATCAGATTAAGTCAATTTTTATTCATTCTAAAACCTTCAAGAAAGTTAGGGAAAAGTTCAAGAGGAGAAATGAAGGGGTTTCAAGGAGTTCTTCAAGAATTTGAGGATTTTCACCAAGAACTTAGTTCTTTCAAGGTATGTAAGTTTTCATAGTGATGGATTTGTTCACCTTCACGCTAATCATGAGTTTCCTTATTGAATTCGTCCATGAGATTGTGTATATTAAGATTTCTTGAGGTTTTGTGTTTCATTCTTTAACAATGAAGTCTTGTTGAGTTCTTGAGGTGAGGGTCTTGCGAATGAGTGTTATTCTTGAGGGATTTTGAGTAAGTTTTCGGTTACTTGTGTTGGGTTTATGAGTCTAAGGGAGTTTGAAAGAAATCAATCGATTCTAGGTGAATTAGGACAAAAAATCGAGAAGAAAAATTCGTTAAAACATTTTGGGTTTGGGCTGGGGGGGCCCCACGTAGCGCCAAGGAGGTTGGTGCCCTGCGCCTGCAGTATACCCCAAACCAGCCCCAGTAAATGGAGGGTTGGCTCTATCACGCCCCGAGCCTACACCCTAGGTGGGACTGGCACTCGAGAACCATTGATGGCCCCAAGCGAACCCTTGGCCTGACTTACTTACTTAGTGGAAGACTTAAAAGACAACTTTATAACTCAAACTTAGAATGTAAAATGGAAAAATTCACTGGCCATAAAGGCAACTCAAGTCTTAACATAAGAAATAACAATGTAAAGACAATTGAACTGCTAATTGTCTATGAAGCCTCTAAAACAAGGAGGGATATTGGGACAAAACCCCCGATCATCCTTACAACTAAAGTACTAAAGCAAATGATAAAGGGGTCCTCCGGAAAGCAAAGAGGCTCACCAACTAACTCTGGGTGCTCAACGAGGCGCTGGATGCTGATCCTGGTTACTTGTGTCTGCATCATAAAACGATGCAGGCCAAAAGACATCAGTACATTGAATGTACGAGTATGCGAGGGGAATGCTAAACAAGACATAAGCTTGAAAGGAATCTGAAAAGAACACTTACCTTGGCTTTACTCAACTCATGAATAACTCAACTCAAATGCAAAGTAAAACAACAATAATGGTGCAGTTATATAAAGCATTTAAAACAGTAGTAGCAACTCAATTTGTTAAAGAAATGCAATAACAACTCAGTTTACATGTAAAGTAATATAATATTGCGGGAGTTTCTCTAACCGACAATCATCACTATAAGCTGAGTCTTGCCTACGCTGTCAGAACTGTCCTATACTTTGTCGTCATATAGAAAGCCTTAACTGAGTGGATCCACTAGTCTATGCTAAAAAGCACTAAGGAATCATCTAAAAAGTATGATCATTTTCTACCCATGATGGCTACATGGTTTATGGAGACTTGAGTTATTATGAACTCACGTCCTCATATCGGTGCTCAATACTACTCCCAAAATGTACTAAGCTCATACGTTTTTAAAACAAAAACTCTTTCTTTGGTTTGAGATAATTACTCAAAACTTAGCTTAAAAGCTCTCTTGAAAATCGGTGTTTTCTTTCTTACTCAAATGTGAAAACATTTTAACTCTTGGGAATACTTAGTTCCCGTATAATCTTTGAAGAAATGAACTTTACTCTTACTCTTTACTCAACTCAAAGGTCAAGTCTTAAAACAAAGTTAAAACGTTTGTGCAAGACTTTTGAAAAACTTTATGAACTTCCCTTGACTTGATTCTTAACTTTCCTGAATTGAAGTATGGATTCAAGGTTCATGATTTCATGTTTATGGATGATTACATAATGTTTAGACGTACCTTAGAGTGTTGGAATCAACTAGGAAACATAGGTACGTTGCTAAAGAACTAACACGGGAAAAAAAGGGGAAAAAGCGGGTGAACTGGCGTCCCTGGCGCTCTAAGAGGCGTAGGGCGCCAACCCTTAAATTTCAAAGCCTGGGTTGGGGCGCTCTGGCTGGCGGGGCGCCCTAGAGCCCAAACTTTAGAGCCCCTTTTGGGGAGCTCTGGCTGGGGCGGCGCCCCAGGCCCCTGCCCAGGTGGCTTCCGACTTTTCTTCTTCGTTTTTCAACTCTAAACCCTTAGTCAACTTAGTTCTTTCCCCAAACACTTAGGATCGACTATACCCTCAATATATGCAATATTCAACTCAAAATCACACCTAAATACATGAATCAACCTCAAGAAACTTCAACAACAAGAACCCACAAGATTTCAAACGAATTAACATCAAGAACTCATAGGATTTGCTTTCAAAACAATACAACTTCACTGAATTGAATCATGATTGGCATGTGGGTGAACTAACCCAATGCTATGTGATCTCACATACCTCGTAAGGATCACCCCTTGAAGAAATCCACACGCAATTCTCCAAGAAATCGACGAATCTTGAACTTTCTTCTCCTTTCTCCTCTTTTCTCTTTTCTCCAAGCCCTAGTGTGAATTTCCAATTGACTAAACTGATATAAATTTGATTAGACCCCAAATAAACCCCTATAAATGAAATAAAATAATTTTGTAAGGAAAAGACCAAACTACCTTTCCAAAATCCGTATTAGACTTTCCTTATCTAAACAACCCAACTCAAATAGGAATATCTCACTCATACGAGCTCGGAATTGAGTAAACTCGGCGGCGTTGGAAAGATAATTCCAAGATCTTTTGTACGATATTTGTAAATACACCTAAATTATCCTGAGCTAGGAGTTATGGTCATTTGAAGTTTACCCAAAACTCAAACTTAACATAACTTAACCAATTTTCCAGATTTTTCATTCTTTCCAAAGACAGAGAAGGGCCTAAAATGCCCCTCAAGTATTTGAATTGGTACAAAACTATCCTCCATCCACCTATCGGCCCTAAAATACCCCTGACGTCCACCTTTCGGCTCAAAAATACCCTCAATGTTAATCCTTTGACTCATATTTTCCCTTATTTTTAATAGCTCCCTTAAAGTAAAATTATTAAATATTTATTTATTATATTGCTTAATGTGATTGGTACAAATTTAAACCCTTATTAAATAAATGATAAAAATGATATTTTTAAAAATACTATTTTTCTATAAAACCACTTATGATTCATATTTTGACCCGATACACTTGAAAATAATATTGGAAAAAAATAATTTCATGATATCTTCCTATTGACCTATTTTAAATCAAACCCAATTCATTATAACGTAACTCAACTCATAAATGGGAATCCAACTAAAATCCATACTTACCCCGACTGATTGTCCATCTAAAAATATTATGATTTTCATTAATATAAAATTTTCTCTCAATTATCCAAATGTCTTGTTCATTTTCTATTTTATTCCTTTTTTTAATCTCTTATTCTTAATTAGGATATCCAGGACTCAAACTTGAAATGAACTCACATATTTATATTCTTTTATTTAGTATTATTGTCATGATGGGATGAGGGTGGGGATAAAAGAAATGATTATTTTTATTCTTTTATTTTTAATTTTGGGTACACACAAAAAAATGTAATATTTGTACATATTTTCTTGATTAAGTCATCTTTTATTGAACTAATTATTTATATATGAATGCATCATTATTTTCCTCCCTTTTTTCTCTTTTGTTTGTCATGAATTAAAAAAAAATTGTGGATAAGATCCAAATAGATTTTTTTTTTTGAAAAGATAGGAAGTGAAGGGTCGGGGAGGGAGTATTTTAGAGAGTAGATGCCTAACCTTTTTATAATTTTAAATTTACTATGAAATTCAAAATCAAGTCAATCATGTGAGCTTATATATTAAGTAATTTCAAATTATTTTAATGGAAAAAGGCATAAAATGCCCTTAAACTATGAGATTCTGTACAATATTACCCTCCATACACCTAATGAGAGTGATCTGTTAGACATAAGGGTATTTTTGAGCCGAAAGGTGGACGTCAGGGGTATTTTAGGGCCGATGGGTGGATGAAGGGTAATTTTGTACCAATTCAAATTCTTGAGGGGCATTTTAGGCCCTTCTCCGTTCCAAAAATGACTCTTTCTAATTCTAGCTCTTTCTAGTTGTGGGGTATTACAGGCTCGGGGCACCACTGTTGCGCCAGGCCCCTTTCGCCTCTGTAATTCATCTCGTATGCGTACCTTTGAATCGTGTGTTTGCTCTTTTCTTATTACCACCTATCTAAGTCTTCATTAATCATTGAGGGATCCTATATATCCTAATCATAACTCTTGAATTCACATTTCAAATTCAGATAGACTTAAGAGTAAAGTTCGAGGGAGTCCTTTTGAGTCATTTTGAGAAGTCTTTTGCAATCGTTTATAAATTTTTTTGAGACTTGAGTAAATGAGTATGAGAATGAGGAGAGTAGATTTCATATTTCAAAAGGAGTATGAGGGGACTAAGTATTCCTAAGTATGTAACACTTTTACATTTAAAACTAGAGGAAACCTTGATTTCTAAATGAGTTCATGAGGAGTTTTGAGTATTATCTCTTTTAAGAGAATCTTTTGAGCAATGTGAGCATGAGCTATATATATTATTGGGAGTAGTACTGAGCACCGATATGTGGATGCGTTCAAAGAACTCAAAATCCTTATAAACCATGTTTGCCAACATGGGTAAAGGATCATACCTTTTAGATGATTCATTATTGATTTTAAGCATAGCTTAGTGGATCCATTTAGTTGAGGATGTCCTATACTCCGGCAAGATATAGGATAGTTCTGGCAGCGTGGGCGAGACGATGTATCTTCACATTGCTCATAGTAATGGTTGTCGATTAGAGAATCCCCCAAATAAGAGCAAAAAGTTTATTGTCGTTCTTTTATATACATTGAGCTATTATCTACTGTTTAAAAGCTTTATATATATGTTGCATCTTTATTATTTCTTTCATATTGAATTGAGTTGAGTATTCTTGAGTTGAATTGAGTATTCTTGAGTTAAGTCGAGTTGAGTTGAGACGAGGTGAGCATGTCTTCCTTTTTATTAGTTCAAACTTATGTTTATGCTTCAGAGTTCCTCTTACATGCTCCTACATTTCAATGTACTGACGTCATTTGGCCTGGATCTTTCATGATGCAAATACAAGTATTCAGGGTCATCAACAGGCGCTCCGTTGATACCATTTGCAATCCCAGTTAGCTTTGGTGAGCCTCCTTGCTTCCGGAGGGTTCCACATTTACTTCCAGTTTGTTAGGATGTCATGGGTCTTGTCCCGACTTCTATCATAGTATTTTAGAGACTTCATAGACAGTAGTAGTTGAAGAGTCTTTTTTTCATTTCCTTTATGATATTTTAAAGACTTGAGTTGATCAGTTATGTTTTAATGAGTATTTCATATATATTGAGTTAAATTATCATAGTAATGATATCTTTATGAGTTGAGTTTACATTTGAGGTTCATATATTCTTGAGTAAGTCTTCCACTAAGTAATGAGCTAGGACAAGGGTTCGCTTGGGGGTCAATAATGGTTCTCAAGTGCTGGCCACGTTCAGGGTGTAGGCTCAGGGCGTGACATAATTGAAGGGTCAGAGTCCTAATTATATCTCTAAGTTTCATGTTTCTTTGATTATTAACATGATATTATATGGTGAATTCAAATTAATCGATGATGTCTACCAATACATGTTATTTGTACTGATACTACTCTTGCTATGATTGACAAAGTCTGATTGCAGGATTCAGTGATGGTTCATAGGTGAAAATAGTGACAATCTCTAACAGCTTCTCTTCATCTTTCCTTATGGTGAGAGTTGTGTCTTATTTCTTTCATAAATTGTTTTCTTTAAAAGTTCTAGTATATATTTGGATTTGTTTCTTGGGAAGGGTTCAGTATATTTCGTTACACATGACTTTATTTAAATTAAGGCTAAGAGTATTCCTATATTTAAATAGGGTGATAATTTATATTATTGTTCACTATATATTCTTGATATGTTTACTCTTAGCTTAATTTAAAATAGGGAAAATGCATAAGTACCCCTCCCAGCCTATGCCCAAAATTCCTGAGACACACCTAACCTTTACTAAGTTTCTATTACCCCTCCGAACTTATTTTATATATAATTTTCTACCCCTTTTTGGCCTACGTGGCACTATCTTGTGGGCCCAGCGCGTGTTGATAATTTTTTCAAGGATAGTGCCATGTAGGCCGAAAAGGGGTAGAAAATTAATTAAAAAATAAGTTCGGGGGGGGGGGGGGTAATAGGACCTTAGTAAAGGTTAGGTGTGTCTCAGGGATTTT